>JAVSCE010000606.1:0-104501 GCA_032199065.1 Smutsia gigantea
GTTCAACCATTGTGGAAAGCAGTATGGAGGTTCCTCAAAAAACTCAAAATAGAAATACCATTTGACCCAGGAATTCCACTCCTAGGAATTTACCCTAAGAATGCAGCAGCCCAATTTGAAAAGGACAGATGCACCCCTATGTTTATTGCAGCACTATTTACAATAGCCAAGAAATGGAAGCAACCTAAGTGTCCATCAGTAGATGAATGGATAAAGAAGAGGTGGTACATATACACAATGGAATATTATTCAGCCATAAGAAGAAAACAAATCCTACCATTTGCAACAACATGGATGGAGCTAGAGGGTATTATGCTCAGTGAAATAAGCCAAGCCGAAAAAGACAAGTATCAAATGATTTCACTCATATGTGGAGTATAAGAACAAAGAAAAAATACTGAAGGAACAAAACAGCAGCAGACTCACAGAACCCAAGAACGGACTAATAGTTACCAAAGGGAAAGGGACTGGGGAAAATGGGCGGGAAGGGAGGGATAAGAGGGAAAAAGGGGCATTACGATTAGCAGATATAATGTTGAGGGGGGCACGGGGAGGGCAGTACAACTCAGAGAAGACAAGTAGTGATTCTATAGCATCTCACTACGCTGATGGACAGTGACTGTAATGGGGTTGGTGGGGGGGACCTGATGAAGGGGTAGTTTAATAACCGTAATATTGCACATCTATTTGTAGATTAATGATAATAAAATAAATTATATTAAAAAAAATGACCATCTGCCTAAAGCAATCTACAGATTCAATGCAATCCCTATCAAAATACCAACAGCATTCTTCAATGAACTGGAACAAATAACTCTAAAATTCATGTGGAACCACAAAAGACCCCGAATAGCCAAAGCAATCCTGAGAAGGAAGAATAAAGCAGGGGGAATTACGCTCCCTGACTTCAAGCTCTACTACAAAGCCACAGTAATCAAGACAATTTGGTACTGGCACAAGAACAGACCCACAGACCAGTGGAACAATAGAGAACCCAGATATAAACTCAAGCATATATGGTCAATTAATAAACGATAAAGGAGCCTTGGATATACAATGGGGAGATGACGGCCTCTTCAGCAGCTGGTGTTGGCAAAACTGGACAGCTACATGTAAGAGAATGAAACTGAATTACTGTCTAACCCCACACACAAAAGTAAACTCAAAATGGATCAAAGACCTGAATGTAAGTCATGAAACTGTAAAACTCTTAGAAAAAAATATAGGGAAAAATCTCTTGGATATAAACATGAGCAACTTCTTCGTGAACATATCTCCCCGGGCAAGGGAAACAAAACAAAAATGAATAAATGGGACCCTTCACCTTTAATGTGAATGGCTAAACAAGAATCACCAGACATTTGAGGAAAACATGCAAAATTTAAAAAAAAAAGAAAAAAGAGGAAAAATTGACCTACTGAAACAGACCAGTGGATGATTTTGTTTGTTTTTAAAAGCACACTCTAGTATCCTTGAAGATACTCAACAATATGTGGCATCCATAAAACAATCAGATGCCACAGAAGCATATGAAAGGCGAAAAACATTAAAGTAGAAGAAGAAGAAAATTTCCAGGAGGTAGACAGCCGCAGACTTTGTGTTGCAAGGGCCCACCCATTGCCCAGGGGATGGGGACAGACCCGTTGCTGTAGAACTGTCACTGAAACTTAGGGTAACGAGGATAGGCAGAGAGGCCTAACCATGTCCACAGCAACACACCAGATTTTCTAAAGGAAGTGGAGGTCAGATGCCTCCTCAGCAACAGTGGCAACCAGAGGACCACGGAGCAACAGTCTTCATGGGTTTGAACCTGGAATTGTGTTCTTGCAAAATAAATTCATTTTCAGATGTGCAAGGACTCCTGAAGTTTACCTCCCTTGCACCTTTTCTGAAGTAGTTACTTGTAGATGAAGATCAGAAAGAGAAAAAAAAATAATTCAAAAGATGATTGAACTAATATTATAGTCCACAGAAAAGTCTTAAGATACTGCCTGTATAACAGGTACCCCAATTCGAACAGAATTTTGGTGGATCCAGGAAAAATTTCTTCAGGGACAGGAAGTGGAAGACTCCAAGCAACAGATAAAATGACGTGGAAGATAAGACGTGGTGAAGAAACCAGGGGGCCCTTCCCAGGGGGCGAGGGCCATCCGTGGAGAGCAGGAGGCCTGGCACACAAGCTGCAAGCCAGACACAAGGCAGACAAAGCATGGGTGACTGGCAGCAACCAAGTGAAGATGGCGTGTCTGTGCCTAATGTGTGAATAGTCTCCTTTAAGGGGCCCAAGGTTAATGGTATGGAGACCCAAGGAAGAAAAGGAGCTCGGGGCCTGCAAAGAGTTCCTTCAGTTACAAAGGTAATGGTAGTACTGATCTGATTATTAAAAAGTCAGGCTTGGAGGGGGAGGATGTGGGTGAGCACACTGAATCTGAGAGAGGATTAGGGGCATACTCTGCCCTGTCGGTGACAACCAGGGGAGACTAGACAGACGGCTGGTGGGGGGACTTCGTTCCTTTTCATCAAAGTGCTTTTCATGAACCATTTGATTTCCTTTGTTCATTGGTAGTTGGGACAGGTCAAGAATTTGTTGATACCCAATAAACAACTGTTTCCTGAGTTTCTTCTGTTGTTTTAACTTTTAAGTGGGTGCTAAGAGTGATGGAGAAAATAGTTTGACTTCTACCATATAAGATAACTTAAAGATCTTTAGTTTCTGCCAACTCCTTTTTTAGAATGGATGGTGTGAGAGGAGGTATAAATAAAACTTTCTTTCCTTCTGGTTCATATTTTTCTAATATATCCACTAAAAGCACCATTTGCTTATCTTACTCTGTTGAAAAATTTCAAGTGGCTTCTCAGGACTCCGGCCTGAATTCCTTCCTGCTCCTCTCTCTAACCCACGTGTTTGGTTTTTGGGTCCTCAAACCTCTTGTCATCATCTCTGTCCTTCCTGCAACCCTCAGACCTCTTGGCCTGCCGTCGTTTTTTTCACCTCCCTCAGAGCTACACCTGCCTCTTCCTGCATCCCCTGGGAGTGCGGTGCTGGGCAGGCCTTGGTGCCTGCCTGGACTATGGAGGAGCATGCGGCTGTGCAGTGACTGGAGACAGGCAGAGGGCCGTGTCAGCGGACGGGACCTGGTTCTTGGGGCGGATGGAGAAGGAAATTGTTTTAAAAGTGTATCCTCAAGGAGCTTCCTTTCCGGCAGGGATTTACATAAACAGAAAGGTTATAAAAATAGTGTCCCATGCTTTGTGCACAGATAAGGACAGCAGCCAGTAGCTCTGTCTCTGAAACCTGCTGATGAAGTCTGTGTGGCTTTGTCAGTAAGATGTGCTAGCCTCCCAGGTGTCTGGGTGAAGAGAGGACCCGGATGGTGCCACCAGGATGGTACTTAGTACTCCCGCTTCTTTGCCTCCTCACAGTAAGTAGCAGTAGCTGGAAGAGAGCAGTGGTGTTAATTTTTGGACAAGATGGGCTTGTGGCTGCAGGAACAAAATAGGAGATTTGGCTTTTAGTCCTACTGTTTGCAGTTCATCAAATATCAGCTCCCATCTACATTTCTTTTGATTGTGGGTATAGGACAAGACCTTGGTTCACAGAAATGGTGGCCATCCTGCCTGTAATGGCACCCTGCTGGAAAGTTGTTAGAATTGTAGAAGGGGGTGTAACCAGCCTTTTGTACTAAGTACTTCCCAGAGGTTTTCCACTGATAACACCATGTACAGACAGACTGGCTGGGACTTACTTCGTAATAATCGAGAGGGTAGGGGACAGGTGAGGCATGTGTTCAGTGGGCTTGGCCATGAGGTGACATTGGAGCTGGGTGATGGACACATGGGTTTCATTGTGTACTCTTCATAATAAAAAAAAGTACCCTTACGGTCAAGGAATGATGACTTTTATATTTTTGTCTTACCATATTTTGCATAAATAACTTTTTGCTTAGTGAAGTCTTAGGGAGGTCTTTTGTATAGATTTTACTGATCAGAGGCCATAACAGGACCGAATTAAGGTTAAACTAGATAGAAAGAAAGCTTCAAATTTGTATTTACTAATCAGATTTTTGAAAGCACATAGATTGTGTAGGTGCCTTGAGTACAAGTCAGCCCTCTGAATGAAGACCTGTGGAGAAAAAGTGGAAGGGAGCAAGTCGGGGTCGGGGGCCAGCGGGCTGGCCTTGGAGAGGCTGCGAGTACGCAGGTGTGAGGCAGGGGCAGGTGAAGGCCCACCGCTGGCAGTAGACTTGAGGGGTGGGCCCTGCCTGAGGTCAGAGGCCCTGGGTCCACATCACCACCGCTGCTGCTGATCCTGCCCCATTCCAGGTCGGGCTCACCTACTCCTTTGTCTCTGTGCTTTAACCTCGTTTCTTCCTCTTATCCCTTCAGTACCTTCTCACCTCACCCTGCACCCCAAGACCTGAGTCCATCCATCTTGGTCTCCTTAGGCTAGCTTTCCTGTGTCACGCCCCTTTCTACCTCAGGCTCAGGCCCAGGTGCTCGCCCACAGTCCACTGCTTCCCTGCCCTGCCCCCCGCTGTTCAGTGACGACCACTGGTTTGTTAACAAATGTGGTTGGATCAACAAAGTGGCTTAACTCAGGCTGAGACATGGAGACCCATTCGTGTAGCCTTAAAAGATTTCAGGCAGTTGGCAAGTAAGAATTCTAAATAAAAATTGAAACTACCACCTGTATTTTTTCAGGCCGTTGATGCTCACTGCCATCAGCTGCAGCCTCCCCATGGCACTGGTAAGTGTGGGAAGGGCTGGTGACACTCTTGGTGGGCTGCTGGATTTCTTTTTCGGGGGGAGATATACTACTTGCAAGCTTGTTATTAACTTGCCCCCGAGGGCTGGACAGCTTGAGCCAGCTGTAGGAGACGAGGAAGAAGCAGCTGGCCGTGCTTGTGGGCTTCCTAGTGGAACTGTTGTCAGGAGTAGAGGCTCTTCAGTATGTACCTTGATCCTTCTGTGAAATAGCATGTTTTATACATTGTTTTGAATAATAAACATACACTGTCCAAGGGCCCTGGGATGTCAAGTTATAACTGTTAAATTTCCTGAAACTCTTAAAACATTTTTCCCAAAGGTAGATGTTGGCTGTGTGTTGGAAAAGGTCCAGAATGTCGTGGGGATCAATTGCTTCCTCAGTAGCAGAATTTATCTCCCTCTGGTATTTTGAGTTCTTGTGGTCAGAGAATCAAGAATTGTTTGTTCCAGTGATTAATATAAAATCCTGATAGAGTACTTGACTTTTGGGGTGGGTAGGGTTTGGTAGAAACCGGAAAAGAATTCTGTGGCTCTCATTTACTAACAAACTTCAGGTGGACTTGGGACCTGTGATTTGAAAAGTTATTTTACTTCCATCTGCTTTCTGCTTAGGAACCTAATGGAGAAAATAGACACAGTGAAATGGAAATCTAGAGTGGGGCAGCAAGTCACAGAATAAGTATGACTGGTAACCCAACTGCTGCTGGCGTTGCCTCATCTAAGATCCTGAAATCTGGCAGCTGTCTCAGTGAGTGGTCAGAGGCCACCAGATTCAATTTTATCTCACCAAGATGGCCTCCATTCCAACCCCACAGTTTGATGTGGATACTGTTTCATCTCCCTGGTCTCTGAGGCCCTTAGGTCATGGAGGAGAATGCCCCCAGAATTCCTAAGAAATGCCAAAGTTGTGGACGTGGGTCTCTTAGCTGTGCCAGGAACTGCCTGTTAGTGTTACAACCTCATCAAATCTCTGCGAGAGCAGCTTTAGCTCATTGGCCCAAATCCCCACCCACAGGCCGACTTGAAGCAGGGATAGAATTCTGGCACATTTACCACCACCTTCATGAAACATGGAAGGAGAATTTGCCTGCTTGCAGCTTTCCACCATAGGACCTGTGCACAAGTGGTGACTACTGTGCGTCTTGGGCCTGTATCAGGGAAATATCTCTTAAGTGCCTGTCCCAGACACAGAGAGGGTGGCAGAAAGATGTTTGCTTGCAAACTTGGAGCAACACTGCTGACTAGCAGCAAAGTCCTTCTTGACATGCATGTAGCTAAGTGCTTCCTGGAACAAAACTTGGAAGCCATCTAAGGGTGTTCGGACTATAAATGCAATGGCAAACAAGCCAGGTTTTTTGGGGAAGCAAGCAGTGTCCAGCGTGAATGGCAGGAGGAATGGCTCCAGGGTCCTTTCATGCTGGAGGGAGAGCTCCCCAGAGGCTTCTGATGCTTTGAGGAGACAGGGCATGTGGGACAAGGGCAGTGAAGCTGGACTGCATTGGGCCTCTGCTCTGACCCTGCCTGGGCAGGCCTTCTCTGGGCCACCCAGAGACTTGACTCTTTGGTGGACTACGAACCACTGCCTGTCCTCCCTTCCCCAGCTCCCAGGAAAGATGAGAAGGGTGTTACCATCTTGGGTTTGTGTTCACACTGACATGGCTTGGGCACGCATGTGGTTGCTCAAAGGCGGGCCCAGGGAGTGAGGAGCAGGCCTGAGAGCTGTGGCTTGTGGCGCTGACAGACTGGGAGCAGAGCTTCCCCGGGAGCCAAGTGAGCCTGGTCTGGAGGTTCAGAGTGACGTCAGCTCCACAGACCCATATGGAAGTCATATCAGCTAACCTTTGGCAAAACCATGTCAGAACTCTGAGGGGGAATTTCAACTGGAGAAGTGAGAAAAGGCCAAAATGAGCTGTTTGATGCCGTAGTGTAAGAGTTGTTGATTGTGATGTTTGTTTATGCATGTGATTGCATTGAATTAAATTTGGCACCCCCCCACTCCCGATCTGTGTTACGGAAAATGTTGAAAGTACAAAGAAGTTTAAAGACCTGTGCAGTGGGCGTCCATGCACTTGCCATCTAGAGTATATAGTTGTTAACCTTCTACGTGTGCTTTATCATATATCCATCAGTCAGTTTTATTTTTATTTAGCTTTATAAAAGTATTGTGTACATTCCATTAAATTCACCCATCTCAAAGTGTACCATTAGATGAGTTTAGTAAATTTATACAGCTGTGCAGCTGTCATCACAGTCCAAGTCACAGAACGTTGTCATTCCTCCAGAAGCTCCTTTGTGTCCCCATGTGCTCAGTCCCCACTCCCTGCCCCAGGCAACTTGTTACCATCCTCCTGTCTTACAGCTTTGCCTTTTCTGGAGCTTCCATCTAAGTGGAATTGTGCAGAATGTAGTCACTTGGGTCTGTCCTTTCACTCAGCATAATGTCTTTGAGGCCCGACCGTGTTGTACCGCATGGCAGCGCTGCTGTCCTTGCTGTCGCCGAGTGTTGTGTGGAGAAACGCGTTTTGTTTATCCATTCATTCATCAGTTGACAGACTTTGGGTTGTTTCCAGTTTTGGGCAGTTAGAAACTATGCTGCACTGACCGTTCATGCCCAGGGCTCTTTTAGGTGGATGTCTGTCTTTGTTTCTCTTGGGTGGATGTCTAGGAGTGTGACTGTGTGATATGTTTAACACTTGAAGAACCTGTGAAACTGGTTCCTGAGGTGCTCTAATAATTTACATTCCCACAGCATTATGTAAGGGTTCCAGTTCCTCCACATCCTTGCTTAACACTTGATATTGTCAGGTTTTTAATTCTAATCATTCTAGTGAGTCTGAAGTGGTATCTTGTTTTAATTTGATTTCCCTAATGACTAATGATCAGGATCTTATTTGCTGTTCATATTTCTTTTGTGAAGTGTCCAAATCTTTGGCCCATTAAAAAAAATTGGGTTGTTCATTAGTGAGTTGCATGAGTTCTCTGTATATCCTCAAGTCCTTTATCAGATACATGATTTGCAATTATTTTCTCCCACTCTGTGGCTTGTCTCTTCATTTTCTTAATGTTTTTGAAGAGTGAAAGTTTTTGATAAAAGTCCAGTTGATCAATTATTTTTCCTTTAAGGATTGTGATTTTTTTTTGTTATGTCTAAGAAATTTTTGCCTAAACCAAAATCTTTTTGCAAAGATTTTCTTCTGTGGTTTCTTCTAGAAGTTTTAGTTTTAAGTTTTACATTTAAATCTGTGAACTGTTTTGGACTAATTGTACAGTATAAACTAAGTGTCAGTTCTGTTTTCTTTTGTATAACAGTGTTCAGTAATTGCAGAACCATCTGTTGAAAAGACTGCCCTTTCCTTCATTGAATTACCTTGGTCCCCCACGTTTGTTTAAAATCAACCGTAAGCGTATGAATTTACTTCTGGACTTTATTCTGTTCCGTTGATGTATATGTCTGTCCTTAAGCCAGTACCTTACTGTCTTGATTACTGTAGCTTCATAGTAAATCTTGAAGTCAGATGATGTCTTCCAACTTTGCTCTTTCAAGATTGCTTTGGATATTCTGGGTCCTTTACATTTCGACAGATTTTAGGATCAGCTATTAATTTGTACCAACTCCCTCCCTCCCAAACACCCCTGCTTTGATTTTTTTTTTTGGTATCATTAATCTACAATTACAAGTGCAATATTATGGTTACTAGACTCCCCATATCATCAGATCCCCCCTATATACCCCATTACAGTCACTGTCCATCAGCGTAGTGAGATGCTGTAGAATCACTACTTGTCTTCTCTGAGTTGTATAGCCCTCCCCATGCCCCCCCCCTACATTATGTCTGCTAATCGTAATGCCCCTTTTTCCCCCTTGTCCCTCCCTTCCCACCCATCCTCCCCAGTCCCTTTCCCTTTGGTAAACTGTTAGTCCATTCTTGGGTTCTGTGAGTCTGCTGCTGTTTTGTTCCTTCAGTTTTTTTTTCTTTGTTCTTACACTCCACATATGAGTGAAATCATTTGATACTTGTCTTTTTCGGCTTGGCTTATTTCACTGAGCATAATACCCTCTACCTCCGTTGATGTTGTTGCAGATGTCTGGATTTGTTTTCTTCTTATGGCTGAATAATATTCCATTGTGTATATGTACCACCTCTTCTTTATCCATTCATCTACTGATAGACACTTAGGTTGCTTCCATTTCTTGGCTATTGTAAATAGCGCTGCGATAAACATAGGGGTGCATATGTCTTTTTCAGACTGGGCTGCTGCATTCTTAGGGTAAATTCCTAGGAGTGGAATTCCTGGGTCAAATGGTATTTCTATTTTGAGTTTCTTGAGGAACCTCCATACTGCTTTCCACAATGGTTGAACTAATTTGCATTCCCACTAGCAGTGTAGGAGGGTTCCCCTTTCTCCACATCTTTGCCAACATTTGTTGTTGTCTGTGTTTTGGTTGGTGGCTATCCTTAACTGGTGTGAGGTGATATCTCATTGTGGTTTTAATTTGCATTTCTCTGATGATTAGCCATGTGGAGCATCTTTTCATGTGCCTGTTGGCATTCTGAATTTCTTCTTTGGAGAAGTGTCTTTTCGGATCCTCTGCCCATTTTTTAATTGGATTATTTGCTTTTTGTTTGTTGAGGCGTGTGAGTTCTTTATATATTTTGGATGTCAACCCCTTATCGGATATATCATTTATGAATATATTCTCCCATACTGTAGGATGTCTTTTTGTTCCTCTGATGGTATCCTTTGCTGTACAGAAGCTTTTCAGCTTGATATAGTCCCACTTGTTCATTTTTGCTTTTGTTTCCCTTGCCCGGGGAGATATGTTCATGAAGAAGGCGCTCATGTTTATATCCAAGAGACTTTTGCCTAGGTTTTTTTCTAAGAGTTTTATGGTTTCATGACTTACATTCAGGTCTTTGATCCATTTTGAGTTTACTTTTGTGTATGGGGTTAGACAGTAGTCCAGTTTCATTCTCTTACATGTAGCTGTCCAGTTTTGCCAACACCAGCTGTTGAAGAGGCTGTCATTTCCCCATTGTATATCCATGGCTCCTTTATCGTATATTAATTGACCGTATATGTTTGGGTTAATGTCTGGACTCTCTCTTCTGTTCCACTGGTCTGTGGGTCTGTTCTTGTGCCAGTACCAAATTGTCTTGATTACTGTGGCTTTGTAGTAGAGCTTGAAGTCAGGGAGCATAATTCCCCGTTTTATTCTTCCTTCTCAGGATTACTTTGGCTATTCGGGGTCTTTTGTGGTTCCATATGAATTTTAGAATTATTTGTTCCAGTTCGTTGAAGAATGCTGTTGGTATTTTGATAGGGAGTGCATTGAATTTGTAGATTGCTTTAGGTAGTATAGCCATTTTGACAATATTAATTCTTCCTAGCCAAGAGCATGGGATGAATTTCCATTTGTTAGTGTCCTCTTTAACTTCTCTTAAGAGTGTCTTGTAGTTTTCAGGGTATACGTCTTTCACTTCCTTGGTTAGGTTTATTCCTAGGTATTTTATTCTTTTTGATGCAGTTGTGAATGGATTTGTTTTCTTGATTTCTCTTTCTATTAGCTCATCGTTAGTGTATAGCCCTGCTTTGATTTTGACTACCTTGATTGCTGGGTTCAGTCTACAGCTGTGTTGCCCAGGGGTACCAGTGACCACATGCAGCCACTGGGCGTTTGAAATATGGCCATTGGAATTGGTATGCTCTCTTATTCTAAAACACATGATGGGCTTTGAAGATTTAAATGAGAAAAGGCTATAAAGTAAGTCATTAATAATGTTCTGTGGGGTCCGTGTTGAAATAATGTTTCAGATATATTGGGTTAAAGAGACTGGTGGTGAAACAGTTTCACCTGTTGACAATTTGTTTTCCATTTGTTAGCTGCCATGTGGAAATATATTTGATGTCTGTGTATCGCCCTTGTATTTTGCTTCCTTACTAAATCTGTTTATTAGTTCTGGAAGTAGTTGTGTGGGTTCTTCCTTTAGGGTTTTCTGTGTTAGTAGTCATTTTATCTGAGAACACAGGCGGGTTTCTTCTTCCTCCCACCTCGCCTTACCATCCCGGCAGGGCCTCCGGCGTCATGATGGATGAGACAGTGAGTGTGGGCACCCACGCCATGCTCCCCAGCCTGGCATTCCCTCTCTCACCATTGGCTGTAATGTTTTTTGTAGGTGCTCTACATTACATTCAGGTAGTTCACTTTCTTCCTAATTTGCTGAAAATTTTTATCTTGGATGAATATTGAATTTTGTCAGATGGTTTTCCGCATTTATTGAAGTGATCGTTTGTTCTTTTCCCTCTTCATTTTGTTAATTCAGTGAATTAAATTTAGGAGTTTTCAAATGTTAAATTGGCCTAACATTCTTGAGATAAACCTCACTTATGATATCTTGTTCTTTTTCTATATTGCTGGATTGAATTTGCCAAAATATTTGGATTGATTTTTGTGTCTTATTTGTAAGGGATACTAGTCTGTAATTTTCTTTTCGTTACTTTTTTGTCAGATTTTTGTGTCAGGGTTATGTGAACCTCATAAAATGAGTTTGGAAGAAGTATTCTTCCTCTGGGTTTGAGAGTCTATGTAAAATTAGTGTTGGTAGAATTCACCAGTAAACACTTGTGGGCCTGGAATTTTGTGAGAAAATTTTTGCTCGTGAACAAGTGAGAAAAGGCCAAAATGTCTTTAATAGATAGCTGTTTAGTTTTTCATTTTGTGTCAGTTTGGGTATTTCATCTAAGATACCAAATTGCTGAGTTCGATTTTTCATGTTATTCTGTTAGTTTCTTTTCATGTCTGTCAGGTTTGTGGGTTGGGGGCCGGCCCCTCTCGGCCCTGTTACTGGTGGCTTGTGTTCTTCCTTTGAATTGCTCTAGTTAGGCAGGTATGTGGGGGTGCTGGAATCACTTGGTCTATTGCTGGACTCCAGGGTGGGTGGTTCAGTGTTTGGTCGGTCCCGGTGACTTCCAGTGAGGGCTTAAGGTTCCGCCGATGGGCTTTAAACAGGGTGAGAACTGACGCTGGCAAAACATAAGAGCTCTTGAAGAGCTGTTACTGTCCTATTGGGTTGGGGCTGTAGGAAGCTTACCTGAGGATTGTGGAGGGGAGGGGTCAGACACTACACAGGCCTATCCATATAAGATGCCTTTCTGGCATCAGGAGATAAGAGGGTCTTCTGATGGGAATGCTGAGGAGACGAGAGGCATGACTAGACTTGGGGCAATGGAGTAGGGGTGTGGAAGAGCTGCCTCCAGTGTGCCAAGGTGGGCATGCAGGAGGGGGACCCTGGTTGGGTGCTGCACGCGGCTCATCACAGAGATCAAGAGGGGTGTTCAAGTGCTTGATTCTCCCAACAAGGTAGAGCATGAAGAATGTTTGTTGAGGTTGGCTACAAGGGAGTTCATATAAAGAATACCTTGGTGTGTCCACTCTCAGCATTTCTGAGTAGACTGAAACTCAGCAGCTGAAGTCAGCATCTTGTCGAATGGTGAATTGAATTAAAATCAGAAATAATCACAAGTTTTTTATTTCTGCTTTATTCATTAGACTCACTAAGCTTTCTAAAGTACTATATATACATTATCAAACATGATTTTTGGAAAAAGCTTTAAGATATAGTTTAACATGATTTGGGGGAGGTGGGTAGGAAAACAGCTTATCACAGCTATTGAGGGTCTTGGTTTAAATTCATTGTAACTATTCTTGACTCACGGTCTTGTGAAAGTCCCAAGTGGTTGTCAAAGACAGATTCCACCAGCTTAGGCTTTGCAGTTTAGACAGGGGTGAGAGTCCCCAGGTGTGCTAGAAATAGTGACCCATCCCTCTGAGAGCAGCACTCTTTGGTTCCTGAGTTGGAGAGAACGGTGGGCTCCTGTGTCTGTGAGTAGAGGCTCAAATACCCTGGGACTACTAGTTCCTAGTTCCTCAGTTAATGTTTCCACAAGTAGGAAAGGACTCAAATAAATAAGACTTTTAATCTCATCATGGCACATTGCTCTAAGAGAACTGCTAATTTATCTTGACCATGACATGTCACATGTGTCCCTTTCTGAGTTACTAGTCTTTGGTGTCAGTGGTTGATTGCCACGCTGGATTCATTTTCGTTTGGAAAAGGGTTGACCTTTTCATGGTAAGCCCTTCTTGGTAATACATAATCCTGACTACTCACATGTGGTAGTTTGTTGATCAGAGCAGTCCAGCAGGAGTTCATCTGGATTCTGCAGAAACTCTTTTCTCAGAAAATTGGACTTGCCCATTGTGATGTGTTGACTGATGGAATTGGGGTGGATAGAATCCAAATGGACTATTGAGAGCTGAGCGTTAAACAGCAGTGGAGTGAATAGTGGGGCAGTCCTTGCTGAGAAAGCTCAGCCGTGTGCACTCAGGAGTGACAGCCTTCGAATCTGATGGCTGTCATCCACAAGGTTCGTCCTGGACTTCCTGCTGAAGGTGGCTAAGTATTGGCCACCCCATCCCCTTTTCTGCCCTCTGGGAGGTTGCTGGGGTGTGCAAGTAGTAGTCTCCTACCTCCTGGATCGGGAGGAGATCGCCCCCTGCCGGACCACCATTACTGTCGCCTCTGGGTACTCCCCAGCCATGCTGTTTTTGCTCCCAGGGCCCTGGGACCTGACTTCCCTGTCATTGTCCCCTGGCACCCATTACTGGGCAACGTGCAGTCATGCTGCACTTTCCTGAAATTGGTAGTCTCAGAGTCCTTCAGGTTTATGGTGCATTACTGAGGGCAAGAGTCCCTGGGTTGTCTGATACAGGGTGGAAATGACAGTAATTCTCGCACGCCCACCTGTGATGTGGGTGTCCAGAAGTGCCTGTGCTGAAGGTGGATGGGAGGTGCACACAGCTGACACATGTGGCTACAGCCCCATGTGCATAGACGTGTCCTTGGCTGTTGGTGCGGAAAGAACAGTCAACCCACTCCACTGCCATTTTTTTTTTATTAAGGTATCATTGATATACAATATTATGCTCAGGTTTAACATGAACAACATTGTAGTTACTGCATTCCCCCCTTTCATCAAGTCCTCACCACATACACCATTACAGTCACTGTCCATCAGCGTAGTAAGATGCTATAGAGTCACTACTTGTCTTCTCTGTGTTATACTGCCTTCCCCATGCCCCCCCATGCTACATTATGTGCGCTAATCATAATGCCCCTTAATCCCCTTATCCCTCCCTTCCCACGTGCCCTCCCCAACCCCTTTCCCTTTGGTAACTGTTAGTCCATTCTTGGGTTCTGTGAGTCTGCTGCTGTCTTGTTCCTTCAGTTTTTTTCTTTGTTCTTATGCTCCACATATGAGTGAAATCTTTTGCTACTTGTCTTTTTCTGTCCGGCTTAATTCACTGAGCATAATACCCTCTAGCTCCATCCATGTTGTTGCAAATGGTAGGATTTGTTTTCTTCTTATGGCTGAATAGTATTCCATTGTGTATATGTACCACATCTTCTTTATCCATTCATCTACTGATAGACACTTAGGTTGCTTCCATATCTTGGCTATTGTAAATAGTGCTGCAGTAAACATAGAGGTGCATATGTCTTTTTGAATCTGGGATCTTGTTTTCTTTGGGTAAATTCCTAGGAGTGGAATTCCTGGGTCAAATGGCATTTCTATTTTTAGTTTTTTGAGGAACCTCCGTATTGCTTTCCACAGTGGTTGAACTAATTTACATTCCCACCAACAGTGTAGGAGGGTTCCCCTTTCTCTGCATCCTCACCAGCATTTGTTCCTTGTCTTTTGGATGTTTGCCATCCTAACTGGTGTGAGGTGATATCTCATTGTGTTTTTAATTTGCATATCCCTGATAATTACCAATGTGGAGCATCTTTTCATGTGCCTGTTGGCCATCTGAATTTCTTCTTTGGAGAATTGTCTGTTCAGATCCTCTGCCCATTTTTTAATAGGGTTATGTGCTTTTTGGGTGTTGAGGCATGTGAGCTCTTTGTGTATTTTGGATTTAACCCCTTATCAGATATGTCATTTATGAATATATTCTCCCATTACTGTAGGATGCCTTTTTGTTCTACTGATGGTGTCCTTTGCTCCACCACCAATTTTATATAGTGCTAGATGCGCCTTCTTCACATTATTTCACCAGAGCTGCTCCGTTGGGATATTCTGAGTGGTCATTAGTGGACTTGGATCTCTGCAGTTTTTGGCCCCAGCAGAGGGCTGTGGCATGCCCCACAGGTAGGCTGCACCAGGCTGGTCCTGAGGATTTCTGCTGAGGTCCTCCTCTCTCTGCTGAGATTGAGGAATCAGACCAAGGATAGTGTTAAATTCTGTTTCTTCAGGATGGTGGAGAAATTCCAATCAGAAAATCCACAGATTAAAGACATGATGTTATTTAGTTATGAGCATGTGAGTGGCCACCCTTTGCCCAGTGCAGTTCTGGGCTCTGTGGATCTGAGTTCTCCTGATCCCTCCTTTTAGCTTGGAGTCTCCACCGAAGCTGCCCTGGTGATACGGGAGGTGGCTGCCGGATGTGATGGGGACTCTGGGTGTCCTCAGTAGCTCAGTGCCTGGATGGGACCTGGCAGCCAATGCGTGGCAAGACATATAGAAGTCAGGACAGCGCAGTGGTGTAGGGCTGAGTGGGCCCTGCTGGGTAGGAGATGGAGAAACGTTGCAGCAAGGGGCACATCCCAAATGGCATCAGCAGCCAAGAGCTGGATGGAAGCAGTCATTAAAGTTTAAATGAAATATCTCCATTTTTGCTTTGGCGTGTGGTCTGTGTTAGATGAGTGGCCTTGTTATTTCCACAATGAGAAGTTCAGAGGTTGTAGTTCAGGACTCCTAGGCATGAAGTCTCCATAGGCCTCAGACAAGAAAATACTACAGCACCGTGTGTGGTCGGTGCCTCTCACCTTGTGTGGAAGGGGACTAAGGATTCCTGCCCTTAGTGAGGTGAGCCGTCTGGAGTCCTGGGTTTTCCCCAGGCGTACTTGGGCTGTAGGACAGGAGGCGCTCATGGCCCAGCCTTCGCTGTGCCCTGGGACAGGTGGGTGTCCTGTCTCCTTTGAGGAGTGACCTGAGTTCAGGAGTGGGGGTGCAGTTCTTACCTGTGGACCAGGTGCTCACCCCCTCGCAGGTCTGTGGCAGCCCGTTTGAGCACTCGGCCCAGGAGCAGAACGCCATGGTCCTGTGCGCACCTGGCTCTCCCTGAGGGGGCAATGCCCCCGTGCTGTGCTCTACTGTCCCTGGGAAGCCTGATCTAGGTCTCCAAACACCCACTCTACTGTGGCCCCACCCCAGTCTGGACACTGTGGGGATTACTTCCCTGGTTAACAAGACAGTGTGGCCATCACATGTTCCTGCTACTCTACCACTGGCTTCCTTAGCCTGACATCAGAACCTGAGCTGCTTTCTAGATAGGGAAACTTACAAGGGCAGTCTTTTGTCAGCAACCATGTAGTCCATGGCGTGGAGCTGTCACATATTGTTCAGTGCCTTTCTGTTGCACATTTAGGTTACTTCTGGTGTTCTACTCTTGTAAGGCACAGAGATGCACATATCCTCTATCATTTCCTCAGAAAAATCTCCGGAGGTGGACTTGCTAGCCCGGAGCACCATCTGAGGCTCTCTGGTAGCCATGAGCAATGTGCTTTAAAAGAGAATGGGGGCCAGAAGAGCTGCCCATAGACTTTACAGTTGTCCTTGCCTTTGGGGCTCATAGGTTGCCAGGAATTTGGAGATTTTAAACAGGTGTTCTTTGTTTTGTTTGCTGGATTTATAGGGAAGTCCACAGCTCGAGATTCGTTACAAGCAGCAGGCCTAAGTAAAGGTGCCCTTCCCAAGTAGGGGGCATATGTCACATTAGGGAGCCTGGAGCTGTTCTGCTTAAATCGGGTGCTGGGTTATTTACTGTACATGGGGTGGTATTTGCTTAAGTTCAGCTCAGACTGATTTCTTGGAAGCATCACTAGTGAAAACAAAGGTGGGAAAGTCAGATCCAGTAAGTCACTAATATGGAGAGTGTGAACTTAGAAGGTGAGGCAGAGAACCCAGAGGAAGAGTCTGAAAATCAAGCCTGGGCCGGCTATAGGCATGAATGTGTGTTTCTCAGCATGGGTAGCACGCGGAGGGTTATAACTGAACCTTCTCTCTCTTCTTTCCAGGTATCGCATTCAGTTGCTAAACTTGTATTAGTTAATTTCCATTGGCAAGTTGCAGAGATACTGGACAGGTAAGGTATTTGGCAGGGGGTGTGGACGTTGCCCGTAGCTCATCTTTGCCCACCCAGTGGGGACTGTTGTTTACGTTTTGGAGTATCTGACAACGTGCATATTATATTTTTAAAACACTGGATCATATCGTATATCCCTTTTCTCTCAATACATGGAGAACATTTTCCCATGTCAGTCAGCATATATTTTTCTACCCCAGTTTGATTGCTGGCACAGTATTTCATCATATAGATAGATCCATACTTTTCCAAAATCCCCGTTGCTTTACTGTGACTTTAGTTCACATTCTTCATGCCGTTGTTAGTTTGTAAGCAGTGCCCTTCTAGGTGACACTTGCCAACATCTCCAGTTCCTTCTTTCCGACACATCAAGTGGGGAGAGCACCACCACATTTGGGATATGACCTTAGAAAAGGTCGGCGAGTCTACCACCCCCTCCAGAAGGCACAGATCTTGGGAGTCTCAAGATGTTTTCGAAGCTGTCGGAAAAAGGGTTCTTCTCCTCTTGTGCCTGCAGGGAGGTGTCCTAGACCCCACCCTCAGAGACGTCTGTCTCTGCCTGCACAGCGTTTCTCGTCCTCATCACTACTGACATCCTGGGCTGGATCTCACTTTGTTGTGGGGAGACTGTTGTATAAATTGTAGGAGGTCTGGGAGAATCCCTGCCCTCTGCCGGAAAGTCAGTACTGTAGCGCCCCCAGCTACGTGAAATAGAAAATGTCTCCATACACTGCCAGCAACCCCTGGAGATCAGAACTGCCCGGGTGAGAAGCACTGGTCACCAGCCCTGTGCCTTCACGCTCCAGAGGCTTCTCTTCCCATATGGCATGATTCTGTTTGTCTGCAGAGGGGGTCGTGACTTTCCTTCCCCGTAGCTTGCACAGCCAAGTCGGTGAGCACAGCCTTGCCTGCTCTGCTCTGGGGCTGAGGACATTGATGCTGCCTGCCTGCCAGGCACTTCCGCCGTCTGCGCTGCTCTTACGGCTCCGGTGTCTCTGTCCACCCTAGCTTGATGTGGGTTGGGGGTTTGGACGGCTACACTGACGTGATTCCTAGTGTGAGAAGTAGGACGTTGAAGGAGTCACTCTGACTAGGTGGAGTAAAGAGATCATGTAGATGAGGTGTGACTCTTCCCTCCTCAGATTCCTTGTAGTTTTTCTGAGTTCGGGGTGGCACTTTTATTGCCCCATGATAATTGTTTTTATTTTTAAGTATATTTATGCCACACCTCATTCCAGAAAGGAATTAAATTTTTATTATGAAATATTTCCTTTTCAAAATGTTTGTCTGCATGCACCTGTGTGTGTAACGTGTGTAGGTTTTAAAGAACAATAAAGCAAACACTCTTTAAGTGTCCACCCAAATTTAAGAAGCCCTCTGGCCTTCTCTCTGTTGCCTCTGGTCACAATTCCTACCTAGCTGCACCTCTTCCTTCCTCTCCAATTGCATGATGATAATTTTATTTATTCTTAAATTTTATATATCTTTTAGTTTTGTATGTGTTTATAACTTCACAGATGTGGAGTTGTGCTGTATGTGTTCTTCGTTTTAAATTAATATGGTTGCATTTTAAGACATCCTCTCCACCCTCCTGTCAAAATCATTTGTGAGTTTTCAGTTTTTTGCTGTTACAAATAATGCAGCTCTGAATACTCTTGTATGTGACTCCTAGCAGCCTATAATTTTTCTAGGCTTCACTATAAAAGTGACTTTCCAGGCTGTCGGGGGTGTGTTTCTTCAGCTTTACTAGATAATGCTGAAGTGTTTTCCGCAGTACTTGACCATGTCGCATGCTGACCAGTGGTGTGTGAGTGTTTCTGACACTGTGAGACTTACACTCTTGTGGGTATAAATGGCATCGAATTGTTCTTAGTCTCAAAGTCCCAGATTCCTCAGGAGGTCAAGCATCTTGGCATATGCCTAATGGCCTTTTGTGCCTCCTCTTCTCTGAAGTGCCTTTTCAGTCTTTTGCCCATTTTTTAATTGTTATTTTGTCTTTTCCAATGAACTTTTAGGAGTTTTGTTTTGTTTATTCTGAATATCAGTCCTTTGTCAATCAAGTATATATGTTGAATTATCTTCCATCTTATATAGCCTGGCTTTTCACTTTATGGTGTCTTCCAGTGAACCCAAGTTCTTTGGTGTAGCATAATTTGCCAGAGTTTTCCTTCACACTTTGCGTTTTTTGTGTCTTAAGATCTCTCTTGTTCTGCAGAGTCACAGATACTTGCCCATATTTCCAGAAAGGATCCAGAGATTCATTTATATTTCTCTTACAGTTCATTCCCTTTGAGGCAGGGCTATTACTCTTATACCAAATGAGCTAAAAACTGAAAGAGACAAAGTATTTGTTTAAGGTAAAAGACAGCGTGGCTCTGTGGTGAGGTTATAGAGACAGACGAAGATACACAAGTGTGACTGCGACACATGTTGGTCTCTTCTGTTTTTGCTGAGAGGGAAAAATGTTTGTCTTCAGTGTGTGATTCCCTTTATTTCTGCTTTTTGTTTTGTAGATACAAATCTAATTCTGCTCAGCTGCTCGTTGAGGCTCGAGTTCAGCCCAGTCCTTCAAAACATGTGAGTGTCTCCTGCATGAGGGAGGATCCCCGGGGCACATGGCTTTGCTGTGGCCCACAGTGTTTCTCTGAGAATGGTCCTCCCTTATTGACAGTGACATGCCTAAGACAATTGCTCCAGTACGGGCCTGAATCTTCCTCCCTGTAGTTTGGGCAGCACTACTGTTGGGCCTCCTGGCCTCAGGCCCGTGCTGACACACAGCCTCACTCCAGTCCTGCTGGGCTCCTTGCTGGTCCCTGGCATACTGTGGGCCTGTTGGACTCTGCTTGTGCCTTCCCTGGAGTGTCGGGTCCTGTACCATCCTTCCTGTGGGACTGGAACTCGCCTTTAAAGACCCAGACACAAGCCGTCCCTCACAAGGCCTGTCTCTGACCGCTCCCCTTCGCACCCATCTAGTTATATCTTTACCCCTTTCCATGGGTGCGTGAGTGACTCACTCACCTCTTCAGCTGTGCCTGCTGTACAGGGGAAGCCATATCTTCATGCATAGCAGCTTCCTGTGTGTCTAGGAGTTCAACAAGTGCCTGTGAAATGAGCTCTCAGGAGGATGGTCTGGGGCTTGGGTCACCACATAACTTCCGCAGCCTGTTAGGAGAAAGTCTCCAGGAGCGCACTGGGTGCGCATGAGAACACGGGCCTTCTCCTCAGGGGTTTCTTGTACCTGCAGTGAGCTGACCGGAGCCTGTGTGAGCCCAGCTGGTGGCATGTGCATTGGTTTGTGGCTCTGGCTTGTGGCTGTGGGTCCGCAGACCATCTTTGCCTGCCATGTACAGCATGGTGTGGGCTCCAGGGCTCATACTTTACAGTGATGTGCCCCCATCCTAGAGGAGTTTCCTCCTTGTAGGCACCTTCCTCAGCCCATTAATTGCATGTGACATCTCTTGTGTGTCACAGATGAGCTGTAGCTTGGCAAATGCTGTATGTTTTGTGTCTTGGGCATACTGATCGGGGAAGCCCGCTGTTACCAGCGACTGAAGCCGCTGAGTGGGCTGTGGGAGGGCCCCGAGCTCAGGAGCCTTTGTGCTTTGTGGTTGGGCTGGCAGTACTTGTTGAGGCAGCTCTGCTCACTGCACGGGGCAGGACAAAAGGAACCCAGTGGTCTCTAAAAAAAGTTCACCTGAATGACCTCTAAGGACCTTGGCAGTTCTAAAATCCTGAGCTGTTACTCAGCCTGACATTTTAAACTACTCTAAATTCTCACTTCAGCCTTCTCTCTGCCTCTGTGAATCCTAGTGATCTGCAAGCCTGGCTCAGAGCTGCCTCCTCCAGAAGCCTTCCTGGACTGTGCTTTCTGCTCGGAGCCCTGGGGCTGCACAGAGCCTGCGCACTGCACTCGATCCTGACCCTGGTGCGGGGCTGGTATCTCCGGCTGCTCACCTGGCTGCAGAGATGCCCTGGGGCCCCGCTGCTCTCTGGCTCACACACTGTGTCCTCCCCAGGTCCCCGCCGCCCATCCCCCTCACCACTGTGCAGTGTGTATGCAGTTTGTGCGAAAGGAAAACCTGCTTTCTCTGGCCTGCCAGCACCAGTTCTGCCGCAGCTGCTGGGAGCAACACTGCTCGGTGCTCGTCAAGGATGGCGTGGGCGTGGGTGAGTGTGTGTGTGGGTGAGTGTGTCAGTATGTGGGGGCGTGGGTGAGTGTGTCAGTCCAGGCAGGGGTGTTCCCCAGACCCGTGGGGCCTGCACAGTGGCAGAGCCCCCCAAGTCATGAACAGAACGAGAAGAGGACGGCTGTTGCTGGGCACGTAGGTGAATGCTGGTGTGAGCACAGGGCTCATGTTTGGGGAGCCGTCCTCAGGCTGCCTGCCCTGTCCTGCTTCCCCAAGTGGCTGCCATGACCCAGATGCCCAGGGGGTCTGCTCCGGCCAGGTGACACACGGGTCTGATGTGAGGGCTGTGTGCAGGAGTGCCACTTGTACTGTGGCTTCAGGACGCTAAAGCTAAACTGGCGTCCCAGAGGTTGTGTCTGCAGAGCCTCCTTGTCGCGGTCACGACTGGCACATGATGTTCCCTGTCACAAACCTGCACTGTTGTTCGGGACCCTATAGGAGTTTTTAAATGATACTGTTTTTTGTTGTGCTGTTTGTATGTAATTTGGGGTGCCATTTTGGTTGCACCACTTGTACCACTGTGCAAATATATTGATTTCTCTCTTATTTGAATAAATTCTGCTGTTTCAGGGGCTCCCTGTGTGGAACCTGGATTCGTCAGTTGGCTTGGTGGGCGGCTGTGTTACTGTTTTGTCCTCTGAAGGACCCTCATCCACCAGGTTGTCTTTGCCCAACAGGAGTCTCCTGCATGGCTCAGGACTGCCTGCTCCGAACACCAGAGGACTTTGTGTTTCCACTGCTGCCCAACGAAGAGCTGAGAGACAAATATAGGCGCTACCTCTTCAGAGACTACGTGGAGGTACGTGTACCGGGCCTGCTGTGCCCTCGGGCTTCCCGGGTCTCCTTCCCATCACGTGCTCACCACAGTTAACTTCATAGGCGCACCTGCCATTAGGCACTGCCATGTGAAGAAAGGGCTCCGGGGCTTTAAAAAAAAACTTGAAAAACACTGGTAGTATAGAAGAACACAGGCCCTGGAGCCAGGCTGACAAGTGAGTTCCATGGCTGGTGCTTCCTCACAGTATAACCTTTGACCTGGTATTTTATTTCAGAGCCTTGATTTCCCCTTAGAATGGTTAGACATCCCCACTTCATAGAGTGGCTCACACAGGCTGTAGTGTGTGAGGGGATGAGCACAAGGCAGGTCCGTCAGGGCGTTGGTGCTCTGCTCGGTCACCATGCGATCCAGCCCAGGGAAGGGGTACTACCTCTTGTGTGATTTGAAACCTGCCCAGGACTCCAGCCTGTCCAGTCTGGAGCCCTTCCCTGGCTGGCTGCCTGTCCATCTCTCTTGCCCAACATCTCAGCGGCCTCCTTGTCCTTTAGGCCTAAGCCTGTTGGGTTGATGGGTGGGCTGAGTCTTTGCACACATGGGCCACAGGATGGACAGAACGCCTTGTTTGTTCCTTGTGCTCTTTGCTGCCTTGACAGATGCCTGAGGGTCATAGAGCCCCTTGTTTTATTTTTAATTGAGGTAAACTTGGTATATAACATTATTAGTTTCAAGTGTACAACATAATACTTTGATATTTACACTACAAAGTGATTGGCACAGTAAGTCTTGTTACTGTCAGCATACAATTGATCCCCTTCACCAATTTCACCTACCCCCAGCCCTCTTCCCTCTGATAACCAGCAGTCTACTCTCTGTGTCTATCAGTTGAATTTTGTTTTATGTTGTTCTTTTGTTTTTATTTTTTATTTCCCAGGCTGTACTGTTATCCCCATGACTAATTAATTTTATCCTTGGAATTTTGTACCTCTGGAATTTTGTTTTTTAGATCCCACATGCAAGTGAGATCATATGGTGGTGTGTTTTGTTTGTTTTTTTTTGTCTTTGTGTCTGATTTACCTCACTTGGTGTAACAGCTTGAGATGCAGAGCTAACAGGGCTGTTCCTCTCTGGGCCTGGTCCTGATGCACTTTCATCTCACGGATGCAATTCCATATTCCATTTTGTGAGCTAACCTTACATCATTCTGGTGAGGTGCCACCTAGTTAAAGCTAAATATCAAAGGTCATCTCCAGTCTCTGCCTCATACCTGGTCCTCACCACATGCATCCTGGATCCCTATCGCCCCTGATAGAAAGCATCAGCTGCAAGAACAGACGCATTTGAGTACTCGGGGAGGTCGAAGCTGGAGGCATCGAGGAGGGGCTGTCATCACTGTTTCCCCTTGGTGTGTTCGCAGAGTCATTACCAGCTCCAGCTGTGCCCCGGCGCAGACTGCCCCATGGTGATCCGCGTACAGGAGCCCAGAGCCCGCCGGGTACAGTGCAGTCGGTGCAACGAGGTCTTCTGGTAAGAGAGTGGGCCTGCACAGCGCCCTCTGAGGCAGCTCTGCCGCTGTGCCATGTGAAGCTTCAGCCGGGAGAGATGGCCCCCAGGGGGCCACTGTGCAGGGCAGGGTGCATCCTGGCACCTCGTGGACCTTGAGCTGTCCATAGTGCTCAGTTGGACATGAGAAAGTGGCAGGATTCTTGGAAGATGTGCTGTAGTTTGTGCTTTTAAGATTCAAGGCCCAGAGACTGTGTGTTGGGGCGGTGGGGGGAGGGGCATATCTACCTGCACAGATAATTCACATATTACTATATTTGGAAGTATGCCTTGTCAGTGTTTTAATCTTTCTCTCAGCCTTTCTCAGCTGATGTTATAACCCTGTTTCAAAAATGTGGTTTACGTCTGCTTGCGGTTTAGTTTGCCCCATTGATGAATAGGTGGGGAATGGCTGTCGAGGACTGAAGGGGAAAGGCACTCCCCTGATCCTGTTACACCTTCATTCTCACAACAGCCGTGTGTTTGATGCTGTCCTGAGGAAGAGGTGCAGGGTAATGGCAGAGTCATCCTTAGGTCTAGACCTGCCCCCCAGGTCACACCCGGCTGGGGGGTTCATTGTGGGCTTCACAGATGCTGCATGGAGGATGTGCTGTGTCTGCCTTGGAAGAAACAGCTGTAGGGTCTGTGGCTCAGCAGAGGCCAAGAGCCGCTCTTGCAGCTGCTCTCCATCCTTTGCCCCCGAGTAGGAGCTTCCGTTCCTGGGGCGTGTGTTACTGTCTGCCTGAGTCCCACCACCCACACAGTCGTGTTGGTTGTACAAAGGGGAGCTAAGTGTGAGCACCTGACCCCATGAGTGTCGGGACAGTTTTCTTCCCTGACTTAAGTGCCCAGCAGTGTGGCCGTGCCTCTGCCTGCCGTGCTCTGCCATTTGTGCGTCCTGCGTGCTCGTCTACCTTCCAGAAGTAGGTCTAGTGACCTGCCTTGGGTCTGAGCCAGTGTGTCCTTCTCAGAGCATTTCACTGGGCCTTTGGGAGGCTGAGTTCTGAATTAGACATTCTTACAGGAAAGGTTGATGCTACAGAAGACAGTGAAAACAGAAACATTTCGTTTGGTTGTATTGACAATTTGTCTTAGAGGGGCTGAATAGTTCACACAGAATTTTAGTACAATCCTGGGTAAGTAAAGGTCCCAAAGGCCTTGAGAGGTGACTTTACCTCTTTGACCAGCTCTGATTCAGGATCTGCTGGCTTGGCGAAAAGGAAAATTAAAAACCTGGAACCCTAACCTAATGAGCATTTGAATGTTTCTCTTTTCTGGTTTTAAGCTTCAAGTGTCGCCAAATGTACCACGCCCCCACAGACTGCATCACAATCCGGAAGTGGCTCACCAAGTGCGCAGACGACTCTGAGACAGCCAACTACATTAGTGCCCACACTAAAGACGTAAGGACTGGGTCTCACCTGCCATGGATCTGCTCTCCTTGGCGCTTCCCAGGCTCGGGCAGGTGGGCCGTCTGAGAGCGCAGCCCAGGGTCCTTGCTGGAGGCTGCAGACCCTCACCCAGACTTTTCGGTTTGCAGCAGTTTATTGTGAAGTGCGTTGGGGGCATTCATTTTAATAAAATGCTGAAATGCCTGGAACAGTTGAATACACAGGGGAATCAGTTAGAAGAAAACCAGGTTTTATTGAATGCCTCCTAGGCTTTAACAGCACAGGGAAGGAGGAGGCTGATAGCCACACCTAGTAAACAGCAAGGCTCTACTGCACACCCAGGCCCACCCGGTTCTCATCCTGAGACTTACCACGAGAAAGCTTTGCCCCAGGCTGGAGCCCTGGACCCCTCGGCGCCTGAGGCTGTGCCCTGTACTGGCCATGTGCCTAGTTGGTGCCCATGCAGGCACAGCTGTGGCTGACAGCCCGAAGCACAGTCGGCCTCATGGCAGGGGGCTCAGCATCAGGCTCGTCTCGGCACTGCTGCCCGGGCTGCTGGCATCTCAGTGAGGACGAACAGGTTTAGAGGTGGCTTCTTCTCCCACTTCTGGATGCAGAAGTCGAGGCAGGCCAAGCAGCGCTCTGCCCGCCACGGTGGCTCTGTGCCATCTGGCACTCCTCCCAGGCAGGCAGGCTTTCTGCTGACCCGGCTGGTGCTAAGCAGAGACGTGTGTGGGGGGTGTGGCGGGGCTCAGCTGGTGCTCAGAATGTCACACAGCCAAACACGCTGACCTCTCCCCTGGAATTGCTATTCCAGCCTCAGCGATCTGCCACATTTAAATGAGGTGCTCTCCCAAGAAGTGCCCGCGCGATGCACTTGCTGCTGGGCTCGTGCGCCGGGATCTCTGTGTAGTGCATGTTTGCCGTGGTCCGGCGGCGCGTGAGCCTAACGGTGGCCTTCTGTCTCCTCAGTGTCCTGCGTGCAACATCTGCATCGAGAAGAACGGAGGCTGCAATCACATGGTGAGCAGACGCCAGCCCTCTGCGTGTGGCCCGTGGCTTCAGCCAGGTCCTAACATGTCCCTTCTGCTTCCCTCTCACAGCAATGCTCCAAGTGCAAACACGGTGAGTCCTAGGCTGGGTGCTGCAGGCCCGTGGCAGCCTCCACCGCTTGTTTAGTGAGTACCTTTGCACTGACGTGACAGCCAGCAAAGGGCCTCGGCACTTCAGTCACAAGCAGCTTCAGGCAGCTGTCGGGGTTTATAGTTTCTGGTCCCTCTATAGTCACGCTGCCATCTTGCTGACCCATATAGACAGAGTCCAGGTAAGGCTGCCTCCTACACCCTCACAATCCTCACTCATTTGGGAAGACTTTAGCATGTGCTTTTTATCTCTGCCAAGGCAGTAGCATGGGGCTTATCCGGGTGGCCCTGCGGATACCTTTTAGAGCAGGCTGTGTACATGGTTTTACTGAAGGCAGTAAATAATAGTTTCTTTTGAGGTTTTATAAAGCTTGAGGGGTTTCGATGTGGCTTTTCAGGCTGCCTCTGTCTATCAGGGGAAGGTTGTCTAGAGCCTGTTGGTTTTGCTTCCCTTCCTGCCAGATTGAGTAAAGAAATAAAATTCCTTCAGGTAGGAAATTCGTCCCCAAAAGTCTCTTACAAGCTGCCGAAATGCTGACCAGGAGGCCAAGAACTTTTTTGTAAGGGTCTATCTCATCTTGTTCCTGTGTTTCCCAGGAGCCACTGTAAGCAAGGCGAACATGGCAGGTCTTAGGAGGGAGCAGTGGCTCTGACATGCAGCAGGAAGATAGGCTGAGGGTGTGGCTGTCTCCCTCAGGCATCCTTCTGTCTCTCTGCGTGTCTGAGTGAAAGGGACACAAACTGTTCACTTGGACAGCGGGTAAGGCAGTTAAAAGAGCAGCAGCACGGCAGACACCCTAGTGCCCAGGCTACCCTGTGCCCCCCCCCCAAGCGTGTGCCCCCAGAATTAGCTGCCACCCCTTGTGTTGCTGTATGTGTGGGGCTTACCACCTAGACTGGCAGCCCTAGCAGTGCAGCCAGTACACCAGAGCTCATGAAGGGGAGGCCACTGTCACATGAAGGCTTCTGAGAGGAGAAGCCAGCGACCTCTGGGTCTCCGGATGTGGCTTTAGCTTCCCAAAATTTTACAAGAGCCACTTTTGGGAAGCCAGTAAGCGAGCCTGGGGAGTGAATCCTGGGAGATGGTTTAGCATTGCTGGCGCTCGGGCAGGGACCATACTGGGCACCTCAGAGACTTTGCTGGCGCCTCTCCACATGACCACAGGAGCTGTTTGGATGTGTAGCATCTATAGTTGGGTCTTTATTTTTCTCTCCTTGCCTCATCATCATGGAAGCAGAGCCACAGTTCTGAGTATGGGCTGTTGTGTAGTTGTAGAGCTTCCAGAAATGTTTTTTTTTGTTTTGTTTTGTTTTAAGAATAAGAGAAAGGGAGAAAGACTTCATTCCCAACTTTGTGTATGGAGCCTTCTAGGGCAGGAGCTGGGCAGGTGGTGCTCAGGAGGCAGGGTGTGCTCTGAGGCCCCATGTGCCTCGGTAGGCATTTGTCACAGCAGCATGGACACAGCGACCTGTGGTCCTGCACACCAGCACCTGCTGCATCAGGTCAGAGAGGCTCAGTGTGTGCACTCAGGGCCTGTGGCTGTGCATGGGCTGCCCTTCAGAGCAGCAGGGATAGGCCCCAGGGTGCGATGGGCAGGTGACCACAGAGCTTTGCCTGTGGCTGTGGAGCAGTGGGCCCGTGCGGGGTGTGAGGCGCTTCATCTGTCTGCGCAGACTTCTGCTGGATGTGCCTGGGGGACTGGAAGACCCACGGCAGCGAGTACTACGAGTGTAGTCGCTACAAGGAGAACCCCGACATTGTCAACCAGAGCCAGCAGGCCCAGGCCAGGGAGGCCCTCAAGAAGTACTTGTTCTACTTTGAGAGGGTAGGTGTCCCTGCCTGCGGCTGCCCCTCGACGTGGGCTTCCTCCAGCTGACCTGCTGGGGTGGAACTCCAGTGCCTGGAAGCTGGAGCCAGCATGCACGCCCACTCAGGGCAAGGGGCTCCTGCAGTGGTGCCGGGTGGCACCTGCACAGGGTGGCTGTGGGCTCACAGGGCAGCCACGGCCAAAATGAGGGATGTGGTGCTGGCCCTGCTTGATGGATGAGCTGAGGGACAGTGAAGGCCTGACTGACAGCCAGATTGAGCGGGAACGTCCTCCAGGGAGGCCCTCCAGAAACCCACGGAGCGTGGCACATCTGGTTCCCCAGCACAGGAGTTGGGGGTGCTAGCTTTGAGTGGGCCTCAGGGCAGAGTGATCCGGCAGACAGGGCTGATGGTGTGGGCTGAAGACGTCCCCTCCCACACTCGCCAGGACACATAGTCCCTGGAGGTGAGATGGGGCTGTGGTCAGGCCCTGCCAGCCAGGGTGCCATCTGAGCTCCTGCGTGGGCCTCTGCACTTCCTGGGGCTTGTGCAGCTCTCCCTCCTCTGCCCCCTGCAGTGGGAAAACCACAACAAGAGCTTGCAGCTGGAGGCACAGACGTACCAGAGGATTCACGAGAAGATTCAGGAGAGGGTCATGAATAACCTGGGCACATGGATCGACTGGCAGTACCTGCAGAATGCTGCCAAGCTCTTGGCCAAGGTCTGTGCCTCCTCTTCAGAGCCCTGGTCGGATGCCTGGTCTGTCAGGCCCAGACCTCTGAGGGTGGGAGGCACTGTAGGGGGCAGGGGTTCGGTACCCTGTGCAGCCCTGCATGCTTCTGCTTACGGGTTCACAGTTCCCTGGGCTGGGCCTGGCCCCCTGAGGACCCAGCCCTCTGCTGGGTAGCCAGAGCATTTCCAAGAAGAGTACTCCGCCGCCTCTGCCTGCAGGGAAGGAACTGCGGGGAAGCCAGAGCCCTTTTCTTCTTTTGTCCCATCCATGCGTCACTCAAAGGAAAATAAGAGATTGTCTTTGGACAAGTATTGAGATAGATGTGTGGACTCTGATGTCCGACTCAAGAGGGAAGAGCCGTTGAGGCAGCTGCTGGTAATAAATCACAGTTTGAAAAAGGAACTGTGGGTGTTCTGTGACCATTTTTGTTTCAGTTTTTCCCACGTTGTCCCCCAATTCATCCTTTATTTGGCTTGGCCTCATTTCTTCAGGTCCATACCTGTAGAGCCAGGCAAATTTGCATGGTGGGGTGAGGTTTATAAAAGCCAGCTGAGAGGCCTGTGGGTGGCAAGCAGGGACACAGGCACCTTCTCCTCTCGTGTTGCAGTGCCGCTACACCCTGCAGTACACGTACCCGTATGCATACTACATGGAGTCCGGACCCAGGAAGAAGCTGGTAAGGCGGCAAGTCCCTCCACCCTGCCTTGGCAGGCCCTCGTCTGCCAGCACTTCACAGAGCCCTGGGGATCGGACCCGGGTGATTGAAAGGCCATCATCAGGACAGCAGTCCATTTTAGAGCTCCCTGCTCCTCCAGGCATTGCCAAAGTAGGTGTCAGGTGCAGGCACTCTGTCATAGGAAGGCAGATACACTGCAGCCCCCAAATGGCCATATTTAGAGGATGGCGGGCAGAAGAGGTCCGGGGCCAGCTGGGGGCCTGTGCTTTGGGGGGACAGCCTGCGCACATGTCCCTACACGACAGTGGGCTTCTTACATCTTTGTTTCCTCCTCCATCTTGATATGGGGCTGTTTGCCCCACCAGATGACAAAGTAATTCACTTTCATTGTTTAAATGTTGGAAAACACAGAAAAACATTGACAGTGTCTATGATCCTGCCAGAAAGAAATGAGCACTGTTTGCATTTCCAGCTTTCTAAAATTAGTATTTGTTCACTTGCTTGTCACACAGCAGCTTGTCACAGCTGTCACTATTTGCCGGGCCAGGAAATACCATTTTGTAATAGCTGCATAAATGCTCCACTGTGTGCTCACTGTCATTTGGGCATTTACTGTTTCTGATTTTCACCAACACATAAGACGTGGAGGAACATGTTGGTGCGTAAAGCTTGGGTGTACAGTTACTATGTCAAATGCTTACTATGTTTGAGGTCCTTCATTTGCAGAAGGGCTGAGAACATGAAGTCCTTGGTGGATGCCCATGCTGACTTGTGTTCCAGCGGGCCTCCCCCTCTGTTGGGCCCTCCCCTTCTTTGGGGCTCTGCCGTTTGGGCTGTGCATGCCCACTTTCGATGGGACTCTGGCCTTGGGACAGGAATGCGCTCCCTGAGGAGTTCCTGGGCTGTCTGCAGCTCACACGAGCCTGAGGTGCTGCGTCTGCCCGGCTGTCTGCAGGCCCTGCCTGGCTACCGCCCCTCTCCTTTTGACCCTCCTGCTTTGCCCATACAGTTTGAATACCAGCAGGCTCAGCTGGAGGCTGAGATCGAAAACCTGTCGTGGAAAGTGGAGCGAGCAGACAGCTATGACCGAGGGGTGAGTGCCCTGCTGTCTTGGGGCCTCTGCAGGCAAGGGGAACTGGCCCGTCAACAGGCACGGGTTGTTGGCCCCGCGGGCTGGAAGCAGCTGCTCAGAAGGGCGGGGAGGGCAGTGCTCTGCCTCTCAGAGTCCCTGGCTTGGTGCTTGTGGCTCTGGCCACCCCTGCCCTCGGGACTGGGCTGTACAGCCCCAACTCGCTTCCCTGGTGCAGGACTTGGAGAACCAGATGCACGTAGCAGAGCAGCGGAGGAGGACCCTGCTGAAGGACTTCCATGACACCTAGCGGGCCCAGACGGCTGCGCGGAGCTGGGGCCGTGGCCCAGCTGCCATCTGCATGCTGCAGGCTCTGCCTCTCGCGGCCTGGGCAGCCCAGCCCGGCTCTGGAGAGACGCTGGCCTCACACTTCTTAGTGGATTTGTTTTCTTCTCATCTTTTTGCTTTCTGTTTCTACCAGGGTAGAGACCATATTGACGTGGTCTTTTTTCAGGACTTGTAACTCACCCTGGATGGGTGTTGGGAGGGAGGGAAAGTTTTTTCTGAATGACTATTAATAGTATTAGATCATTACAACTTACGAAATTTTCAAAGGTTGTACAATTATACAAAAAAACCCACAGAATTACACAGAACCCTTTTTAAAAATAAATTGGCATTGGAGTGTTTTACCCTCTAGGTATTTTACTTAGGAGGTAACATAAGCCGCCCGCCCACCATGCCTCAGTGTCGATAGCAGGAGGCCCAGCGTGGTCTCGCGTCCCAGAGTCCCCAGAGTCACACATATTTGACCGCAGCTGGAGTCCCAAGAGAAGAGCAAGGGTGGCAGATGGTGAGGAACCATGTTGGCCTGTGTCGAAGGCACGGAGCCCAGGGAATAATGGCTTCAGGCCTGCCTGCTTCTTGTGGCCCTTGGCAGTCAGGTGCCCCTGCTGACCTTGGCTGGGGCGACGATGCAGAACAGGGTCTTGCCACTGGGTGTCGTCGTCCCTGATGACGCCCCTGTCTGTGGGCCCAGCCTCATTGTGGGTGGTGCAGTTTGCCTCCATCTGGCTACTGAGGCCAGAGCTCACAGCAGATCCAGGGGGATTATGGCCCCCAGACCAGGGGCAGCAGTTCAGCACAGGGGCGTCCTTGTGTCTCAAGGTAGAGATCCACTTTTAAAGGAGATTTTCCTAAAATAAGTTCCTTGGTACCTCCTGTGCCAGCGTTCCAGTGGTTTGTCTCTGACCAGGTCTACACGCAGCCACACCTGATGCTCGCTCTCAGGTGAACTTCAGGTTGGAGTTGAGCCTGGCCCTCCCCTGGGCACTGGGCTTCCTGGCTCAGGGGCCTTGTTTGCACAAGCTGTTTTCACATTACTGGGAGTGTGTCCAGCAACCACTCTGGGAGGTTGGGGTGTTCCCCCTGGCCTTCTTCGAGCCATTGGAGAACACCAGCTTTGGGGGCCGGGAAGTTGTGGCCAAGAGAGCCCTTAGTTGGTGGTCCTGGTGGTCCCTGTACTGGGAGGGCTGGCCAGGGGACAGGGCCAGCTTCCACACAATTGAGCACAAAGGGGCAGGTGGTCCACATGGTCCGGTCTGTACCGAACCTGCTCCTGTGGGCCTTTGAAGAGTTACCTCGTGGTTCCTGGGCTCTCTCTGGCTTGTTCAAGGCCTCCGTTCTGAGGCTGGCAGAGCATCTATGCACAGCAGGGCTTGACCTAGAGGAGATGCTCGGGGGACCTCTGACCATGGTATTGGACAGTCTTTGATAGATGTTTTCCCATCAGCAGTATTCCAGGTGGTGGAGGCTGTGAGCTGTGTCACTCTTGAAGGCAGAGGACAGCTATGACATGATGACATGGGGGGACACAGCCGGCTGCAGGCTCCCTTCTCCTCCCTTGGGTTTTGTCTCTTCCTGTCCCCTGCACACCTGCAGGGGAGGGACTGTAGACTGGGACGGGAGAGCAGTGGGGGTGTAGCCAGCGAGCCCAGAGGTGGACACCTGCCACAGAACCAGGGCAGGTGTGAGCATTGTGGGCATGTGGGGGAGCCTGGTGCCCTCTGTCCCCTCTGTGCCATGGGACCTGGGTGGCAGCCCTGCACCTTGAGCCACACCTGGGGCATCCTGGCACCTTCCTGACTGCCCAGCTGCTATGGAGTGCATTGGGGTCCAGCTGTGGCCCAGCCTGCAGCCTTCTGTGCCCCCAGTGACTGTCCATCATCATCAGGAAGAAGGGAAAGGCCAGATGGGGATTTTCTGCCCTACGAGGGATAGAAGATAAGCATAGTCTTTTCATGGATTACCATAGATCTTTGTTTTCTTCAAAGAAAAAGTTGCAGTGTCATCTGCTCGAAGTTGACTGGTTTATTCAAAATAAACTGAAAGTTTGATTGTAACAGTGTATGTAGTCTTTAGAGGATCAACATAACCCCTGAGCCAACACCTCAAGATTCTGGCTGTGAGCACCAGAGGAGGCCCTTCTACTGGCCAGCCCTCCTCCCGAGGGTTGTCAAGGCCCCACTGGCCAGACTGCCTTTCTCCCCTTTTGGGCTCTCCTGAGAGAGAGTACCTGTGGAGGGAGGTGACCGATCCCGGCAGCTTGGGATCTCACCCCGAGATGCTGGCTGAACCATCCCCACCAGACAGCCCAGCGCGGCGGTAAGGTACTGATTCAAACACCCCAGTTCCTGCTGAAGCCCTGCCCTTCATGCAGAGACCCCTCAGGTCCCTCCAGAGCAGCTGGGGGAGCACAGGGCCGTGCAGAACAGCAGGGGAGGGGTGGCTTCACTGCGGGCCTGGGCTTAGGAGGAGGACTCCAGCCAAAAGCAGGAAGTGTTCAGAGGTCATCCCAAGGGTTGAGGGCAGGAAATGGAGTCTGGCTTCTGACTGAGGGGTCCACATTTGTGGTGCCAGAGTGGCAGTACCTTCTGTGATAGCTCAGGGGTGAAGCCTTCAAGGCTGTAGGCAGCATGCACAGGGCAGTCTGAGCCCAAGACCCCTCCCCCTCCCATCGATACTGCCAGTCTGCACGCCCCAGCTGCTGCTCTTTGGACCTCAGGTGTATCCCCCCCACCTGGGCATACAGTGTGGTGCAAAAGATACTTAAGATCTGCCCTCTAGGAACTCCCAGGACATGGGGGATGCAGATGGGTTTGGTCACTGGTGAATATTTTCACCGAGACAAGGCTAGAGGCTTAAGGGCCACCTGTGCAGATCAGTGGGCAGGGTGCTGTGTACTGTGGCCTTGGCACCATAACCTTGGTGCTCCTAAAAAGGAACAAGAGAGGATAGCACTCTAACAAAGTCTAGAGGAGGAATTTTCCATGTAGCCCCTAGGGATTCATGCACAATTTGAGCATTGCCTGTGTCCTTGGCTCTAGTTTGGGCACTGAAAAAACAGCCATTGATCTCGGCTCGTTAGACCAGTTTCTGTCTGCACAAAATGGTGATCACATTAACGATGACTGAACACATGTCCACTTAGTCAACTTCAATGCAGCCCTATGAGGTGGGTGCCTTCACAGTCCACATTACACAGCTGTTCAGAGTACGTCACTTGCCTATGGTCACTGCTCGTAAATAGCAAAACAAAAAAGCATTTGCTGTTAGAAACCGGAAAGGAAGTCCACCTTTTGTAACAGGCTAGGACACAGCTCAGCAGCAGGCCCAGAGTTGACTGTGTTATCAGCAATGGAGGCAATCTGGCCTATATGGTGGGAGGGTTAGCCATCCAAGGACCATAGATTTTTAAAGGCCAAGAAATTGTAGTTTATGATGTGAAATTCCCAGTCAGTAAGTGGAGCAGTTAGGGGGTGAGGCCCCCCTCCTCCCTCCACCAGCTTGCCTCCTGTTGTCCCTTGGTGGTTAGGCAGTGGAGAGCTGTGCATAGCAGCCAGCAAAACTCAGTTGGACACAGGTAACAGAAATATAGGTGAATGGAGTTCAGAAAAACAGCTTTGGGAACATGAGGGTTTTGTGGTGATTTAATCACAGGTTTTAAAAGACTAAACAGAAAATGGTCTCAACATTCATTCGTGGGTACCAGAAAACCATAACATCCTTGGTACAATTGTGACTCTTGGTTGGTATTTTTCATATTAAAAAACTTAGAGAACATTCATATGGAAAAATGTTTTGTTTCTATTACACTATTGTACTTAGAGGTTGGGACCTAACTAGAGCGGAGTAAAGATGCGGGAAGTTTGAACACTCCTGAATTGATATTAGAACCTTCATCATTTTGAAAATGAGGAACATGTCTTTTGCAGCCATTCCATTTCTTTTTTTCTTAAGGTATTATTGACATACACTCTTATGAAGGTTTCACATGAAAAAAAACAATGTAACAATGTGGTTACTACATTCACCCACATTATAAAGCCCCACCCATACCCCAGTGCAGTCACAGTCCATCAGTGTAGTAAGATGCCACAATTCACTGTTTGCCTTCTCTGTGCTACACTGTTTTCCCCTTGATCTCCCACACCATGTGTACTAAACATAATACCCCACAATCCCCTTCTCCCACCCTCCCTCCCACACCCCTCCCCTTTGGTAACCACTAGTTCCTTCTTGGAGTCTGAGTCTGCTACTATTTTGTTCCTTCAGTTTTGCTTCATTGTTATACTCCACAAATGAGGGAAATCATTTGGCACTTGTCCTTCTCCGCCTGGCTTATTTCACTGAGCATAATATCCTCCAGCTCCATCCATGTTGTTGCAAATGGCAGGATTTGTTTCCTTCTCATGGCTGAATAGTATTCCATTGTGTATATGTACCACATCTTCTTTATCCATTCATCTACTGATGGACACTTTGGTTGCTTCCATTTCTTGGCTATTGTAAATACTACTGCAGTAAACATAGGGGTGCATCTGTCTCTTTGAATCTGAGAACTTGTATTCTATGGGTAAATTCCAAGAGGTGGGATTCTCTGGTCAAATGGTATTTGTATTTTTAGTTTTTTGAGGAACCTCCATATTGCTTTCCACAGTGGTTGAACTAGCTTACATTCCCACCAGCAGTGTAGGAGGGTTCCCCTTTCTCCGCATCCTCGCCAGCATTTGTTGTTCTTAGTCTTTTGGATGGTGGCCATCCTTACTGGTGTGAGGTGATGTCTCATTGTGCTTTTAATTTGCATTTCTCTGATGATTAGTGATGTGGGGCATCTTTTCATGTGTCTGTTGGCCATCTGAATTTCTTCTTTGGAGAACTCTCTCTTCATATCCTCTGCCCATTTTTTAATTGGGTTATTTGCTTTTTGGGTGTTGAGGTGTGTAAGTTCTTTATATATTTTGGATTTTAACCCCTTGTCAGATATGTCGTTTACAAATATATTCTCCTATACTGTAGGATGCCTTTTTGTTCTGTTGATGGTATCCTTTGCCATACAGAAACTTTTTAGTTTGATGTAGTCCCATGAGTTCATTTTTGCTTTTGTTTCCCTTGCTCAAGGAGATGTGTTCAGGAAGAAGTTGCTCATGCTTATGTTCAGATTTTTGCCTATGTTGTCTTCTAAGAGTTTTATGGTTTCATGGCTTACATTCAGGTCCTTGATCCATTTTGAGTTTACTTTTGTGTATGGGGTTAAACAATAATCCAGTTTCATTCTCTTAAATGTAGCTGTCCAGTTTTGCTAACACCAGCTGTTGAAGAGGCTGTCATTTCCCCATTGTATGTCCATGGCTCCTTTATCATATATTAATTGGCCATATATGGTTGGGTTTATATCAGGGCTCTCTAGTCTGTTCCATTGGTCTATGGGTCTGTTCTTGTGCCAGGACCAAATTGTCTTGAGTACTGTTGCAGCCATTCCATATCTTTCGGAATTCCTTTTAGGGAGAAAGGGCCAGGTCCTGGATGCCTCTGTGTTTGCCTCTGCACAGGGGAGTCCAGGCCCCTGGATGCCTGCAGTGCTGTCATCCTGCTCCACCTTAAGTGGGAGGCTGCGCCACAGCCGCTGCCATTGCCCCTGCCCCCTCGGGAGCGTCTGGAACCTCTCCTTTTGTTAGGCAGTGTTTCTCTGTAGTCTCCTAAGGAGACTGACCGGATGGTCCCTAAGGGGGGTTGGGTAAGTGGATGATCTCGCCTGCTGAGGAGCTTGAGATTGCGTGCAGAATCTCCAAGAGGAGGTGGGCCTGCCCTTAGAGCCCCTGGCCCGCCCTACCGAGACAAGAAAATGGGGAACTTTTTCCGGGGAGGAAGTGGGAAGGCGCTGGGCGTAAGGAAAAACTAGCAGCGGGACCTGCCTCGTTGGTGTGGTGTTGCTCGTCCGCATGGCCACGTGGGCGGCGGGCTTGTGCTTCTCTGCGTGGCGGTAGCCCTGCCCAAAGAGCAGGGAGCACGCGAATGCCCAGGCTGTGGCACTCGGCCTTAAGCGACAGGAGTCCCAGTTACCGAGAAGTCTTTCTCCCCCTTGACGTGCCAGCTAAGGCGAGGAGCGGGGCTACGCACCTGGGCGCCTGCTGTGCCCCTGCGGATTACTGCTAAGGCGGCACGGCTCCTCCGGAAAGCCCCTCCAACCTTGCGCGGGTTCGACCCAGACGCCGCGTAGCTGCTTCCTGAGCCTCGGGGAGGCGCCAGCCGCCCGCCGCTGGGTAGCCGCCGGAAGGCCGAGCCGCCGCGGTGTGCGTCACTTCCGGGCGCTGCCGCCCCCGAGAGCGAGAGCGCGCAGACCTCGCTCTCTGGGTTTTCTTTCACCGTCTGCCCTCGTCTGCATCTGCATTTGGGGCGTCGGCCCCCGCCCTGGGGCTGGTGCTTGCCCGCCGCCGCCGATCCAGCTCGCGGAGAGACACCAGAGCGAGCCGTCCCGGCGCAGAGCCGAGGGGCGCGTCCTGGCCGTCTCCTAGCGATAGCGCGCTCCCGGCAGCACCTGCGCGCGCGGCCTGGGCGCCATGGCTGCGGTTGTCCAGGCGACGGCGCGCTCCCGGCGGCTCCTGCGCGCTAGGCTTGGGCGCCATGGCGTCGGCTGCGGGCCTCGGCCCTGAACCCGAGGGTCCGCGGTGGGCGCCGGTTGAGCACCCCCACCCCGAGGCCGGGGCCGCAGACGGGCTGGAAGATGGCGTGCACGCGCCGGCTCGGCCGCTGTGTAAGCCCCGCGGCATCTGTTCGCGCGCCTACTTCCTGGTGCTGATGGTGTTCGTGCATCTGTACCTGGGCAACGTGCTGGCGCTGCTGCTCTTCGTGCACTACAGCAACGGCGACAAGGCCGCCGACCCCGACCCCGCCCCCGCTCCCGCGCCAGCCTCCGTGCCCGTCCCCGGCCCGCTGGCCCGGCTGGAGGGCATCAAGGTGAGGCCCCGGCCTGCTGGCCCGGCTGGAGGGCATCGAGGTGAGGCCCCGCGCCCGCCCCGTTCCTGCCCCCGCGCTGCCCACTGCGCCCTTCCCGCAGGTGGGGCACGAGCGCAAGGTCCAGCTGGTCGCCGGCAGGGACCATTTCATCAGGACCCTCAGCCTCAAGCCGCTGCTTTTCGGTAAGTGCTCGGGCGCTCCCGGGAGAGGCTGCGAGGCCCACTGACTGCCTGACCTGCTTTGCACTTTGCTTACAGTAGCCCCCTCGTTTTCAGCCGGGAGGTTTCCCGACGTGAAGTACCCGTCCCCACCAACATAATAGGGTCACAGGGAGACCTTTCCACACTCTCCTCCAACCCCTGCTCCCTGGTGATCCTTCCATCACAGGGCTGGGCAATGTGGCCCTGAAGCTGGTGTCTAAACATGGCACTGAAACTGCCTTTAGACACTTCCTGCCACCGTCAATTCTGTCCCGTCCTGGAATGACAGGGATGGGTTGGGAGATACTAAACCAGGTCCTAGCTGACTTCAGGGCTCCGAGGAGGAATCTCAGCCCCAAAGTGGGCCATGTGGTCTGATGAGAAACCGGCTATCGAAATGGGGATAAACTGGTGCTCCCAAACCTGCCCCACTTGGGCACCAGCCTTTACTACTAGCAGCCTGGAATTCTCAGGTCGGAGTCTCATGTTCAGCCATAGCAGGCAAAGCCTCCAGGCTTTGGAACCAACATCATAGCTCACGTTTTCTGAGCTCTCTTTATGTGCTCAATTTCATGTGATGATGTCATTTAATTTCTTACAACCCTTATATTAGGTGGGTGTAGATCACACGCTTGAGCTTGTGGGTGAGAAGGTGAGGCACAGAGCAACTAGTTCATCGGAAGCCAAGATTAGAATCCAGCCTGCCTCTAAAGCCAACATGCTGGCTGTGAAGTCTCTGAGGTCCTTCAAAGACCACCAGTGTCAATTAGGTCGGGGTCCCTAGGCTCTCACTCGTCCATGCCCAGGATAGATGTGCCCCGGCTGGCCCTGGATGCCCACACTCAGTGACCCACTTACCTGCAGACCCTGGCTGTCTGGCTGCTGAGGGTGGAGTGGTAAAGGGTGTTGAGGAGGCATGCCAGGGACCAAAGCAGAGTGTCTGAGCACACACGCTGTTGGGGCAGGTGGCTCTGGCTGGGTACTGTGCCTAGCTAGGCCTGGGAGAGGGGTTTCCTGTGCATGCTGTTTGAGGGGAAGTGGGTCATGATGTTGGTCCTCTTGTGGGAGAGATGCTCACAGGATCGTGTTATTTTGTCACTGTTATTAAACAGTCAATGCAGTCTGCGTCAGGCACTATTAAGGAGCTCAGAACATACCATTGAAGAAAACACACCATGAAAAACACACACACACACACAGTATGTTCAGATGAGGACACAGATAATACATGCACATAGTATGTCAGACAGTGATGGTGACTCAGTCAAATGAAGGGATCGAACTTAACAGGGTGGCCAGAGTGGACGTCTCTGATAAACAGCTCTGGGCAAAGACCTGTAGCAGCTGTGGGGTCAAGGCCTAGGGCCACCAGGAGAGGGTGATGCAGGCAAGGGGATGATGCTGCCATTTCTACATCTGAGGGGTTGTGCCCTCATGTCTCCTGGTGAGCCACAAGGCCACAACCCCACCCTGAGGCCCCAGCACGCATCCGTGTCAGAGTCCCAGACACAAAGGCACCAGGGTAAATCACAGGAGGCCAAAGAGATTTGACAGCAGGCGAACTGCTCTCTGCCTGCGTAGACTGAGCACCAGGGTATGATTAGGAGAACCGGGCAGTGGCAGAAGTGCTGTGTTCCACGTTGCCTTAAGTTCTCCCACTACCCTTGAGTCTGTTGGTGGGAGGTGTCCCGGGTTTTAGCCAGAAAGCCCTGCGCTTGGTGCTGGATGACAGAATAGACAAGTGGTGAGAACTCTGCTGGGGATGTGGTGGTCGTGGGGGGTGGGGTCCCAGGAGGGGCGGCGTCTGTGTTCTCTGCCCTCCATCCCCTGCTTCGCCCTCCATCCCCTGCTTCACCCTAGAGAGGGGCCAGCACAGCCCAAGGAGAGCAGGCCAGCTGGGCACCACCACCTCTGCCCCAAACCATCTGGGCCCCAAGCCTGTGGCCTGCCCACCTCAGGGACCCAGCATAGCAGGGCTCGAGGGGCCCTAGATGTAAGCTGAGGTGAGGACAGGGCTCTACTCCAGATGTCTCCATCTCTGTGGAAGGGAACCCACCACTTCCCAGAGAGCACGCCGTGCAACCCCAGTCTCTCCTTTTAGGGAACATGTCCTATGTCAGCTTTGTCCCTAGAGACATTTGACAAATGGGACCTGGGCCACAAAAGGTCCCTCCCTGAGTTCCTGGCAGATACTTGCTTGGCTGGGGTAGCCATTTCCCAAGGATTTGGACCATCGGAAATCAGCTGAGGCATTCATCCTATGCGGTTTGGAAGGGAGGTGCTCCAGTTCTGAGTCACTGCCACCCCTCTGGGAACATTGCTTTCTTTAACATGGCTCACTGCCCCTGCGCCTGACCCGCCCCCACTCTGTATCTAAGCACAGGTCAGCCCCATTCCTTCTTTTCCCCTCTCATCCCTCAGAACTCTCCCCCTGCCACCCTTCCTCACTCCTGCTGGGGGCCTCTGCTGGGCTCGTCCCCTGGAGGCTGAGACCGGCTCCTCCTCCAGCATCTCCCTGGACCTGCCTGGTCTTAAGAGGCACTCTGCCACTCAGCCTGCTCAGTTTTCTCCTCACTGCTCAGCATCGTTGGAAACCGCCTTCTGTATATATGTGCCATCGGGCCCCTGCCCCTAAAGGGGAGCGAGGCACGGCCCACTAGTTCTGCTGTGGCAGCGGCCTGAGGCACGTGCACTGCTCTTCCCTGCTGGCCGGCTGAGGGCGTGTACTGGGCACTTGAGCCTCCAGCCTGGCTGCTTGCTCGGAGCGCCTGCTACCACCTCCCTGGGCAGCTGTGGGGGCACTTCCTGTGGGCCACTAAGAGTTTTGTCCATTTTTCTCATTAAGGTTGATGAGGAATTGACACCAGTACACAAAACAATTTAGTTTAAAACTATGACTATTTTATTGTAGGATTTCCTAATGTCCTTTCCAGCTTAGACCACATAGGTAGCCCCTTCAGAGCACTGTGCTTCTGGCAGGCCCAGGAGACCTGGGATGTTAGAGCTCGCCTTGTGCTGCTTTCTGCCTGGACCTCCCCCGCAGTGCTGCAGCACAGACCTGCTGCTTGGCAGAACTGTGGGCTCGGGAAGGTCAGGCAGATGGAATGGAGTCTGGGCGGTGCTCACGAGCAGGACCCTGCCAGGCTGGTGCTACCCGAGGCTCTGGGCCTGCCCAGCCTGGGTGCCAGGCTTGTGGGTGGTAGCTAGGCTGTCACCCCAGGCCAAGAAGGAGAGAGGGCGGTGCTGCCCTCCCAGCCCACACAGCTGCCAGCAAGCTGCCTACCTGTGTTCGGGCAGACAACAGCCCGGTGAGGAAGAGGCCCCTGGCTGCCCCTCAGAAGGGCTCAAGTGGCTCTTGGGTGCAGCTCGGGGCCTCTCTGGACTCCATCTGCAGGTGCCACAAAGGGCAGCAGCAAGAGGTTTTGTGTGCGTCCGGGGAGCACATGGTCTGGCCACTGCAGAGGCAGCTGTCCCTCTCCAGCTACAAAGTCTCAGGCTTTGCTTGCCTGCATCAGCTCCATTCTAGGCACTCCGATGGTGCCAGCTGCAGAGGCCAGCGGCCTTGCTCCAGGCACAGCTTGTGATCGTGTAGTCATGAGCAGCCAGTGTCCTTAAGCTCGGAGGCCGCAGCATGTCATCTGTCTAGGAGGTCGCATCTGCTGCGGCCAGCATCACAAAGGTGCCAGCCTGGTCCTCACTGCTGAGTGGTCCAGGGGGACAGGGTGATGAGCAGGCCTCTAGGAGCACCCCCAGTTCCCTCCACATGACGGGCCAAGACCTCCTGTCTGGGCTCCACACTTGGAACCAGGGTCCTGAAATCGGCTGCCCTCCTGGATGCCACCCTCCTGAGCAGGAGTTTTTGTTGAGTGTTGTAGCAGGTCCCATACTTATAAATGGGATCTGTGTGTTTTTAGCTCTGGCCAAGTGTTTGTATCAGCACCAAGACAGGAGCTGGAATGAAGGCACTTGTATGGCGCTTGAGAGGTGCTGGGCGCTAGGGGCTCACCAGAGTGCTGGTGGAGTGTGGTCAGGACCTCCTTGGCCCAGTGGGCGTCCTGCAACTGCAGGGAGGGGCCGTCAGGTCTGCGGCCTGCACTTTCCTCCCTTTTCTGCATTCTTTTTGAGAAAGACAGCTGCTATGGGAGGTCCTTCTTTCCTACCAGGGACAGTTAACTGATTCTGCTGGTGAGTGATTTGACAGAGTGGGACCAGCTTAGACACGGCACACAGAGTCCTGTGGGCTGCCCCCAGTGAGGCAGTGTGGGCAGGGCGGGTGGCTGGCCGGGGTGGTGTAGTGGCCTGCATGGCCTGGCACAGGCTGTGGCATGTGTACATGACTCAGGGGAAAGGGCCAGGGCAGCAGGGTGCTCAGACCTGAGGTTCCTGGACTCTAGGCCAGGGCCTCTAGCCGCTCTCAGCCTGAGAAGTGGCCAGTCCGTCCATGGTTGCTGGGCAGCGGCACCCTGGCCACCTGGCAGCAGTCCTGCTGTCTGTGCTTGCCAGAATCTCACCTCTCTACCCTGCGTCCTGCCCCCCACCTTTCTTACATCCCCCATCCAGGTCCCCTGCTCCCCGGCCCATGGCCCAGGCTGCTTTCCTGCGTGCCTCCCTGCCAGCTCCGGTGGACAGCAAGTGCCCTAGAGAAGGGTGTGGGAGGGGCCCTGCACTCCAGAGCTTTAGGGCAAAAGCAGGCTCTCCCTCTTGCCCTGAAAGGTCATCGGAACACTACAGCCTCTCACTGGGGTTGCAGCTGGCAGAGTGCAGCGGCGCCATCCTCCAGCTTTGAAAGAGTCCATTCTGGCTTGCAGGCATGGCTGCCCTGGGGCTCTGGGAGGGCCCTTGCCCTGCAGAAAGAAGGAACAGTGGGAGCTGCTGTTCCCAGGATAGGTTGGAAGGTGAATCGGCCTGAGGTCTCTGGGCTCTCAGAAAAGCCTGCCACCTGAGCTGCGGCCCCCAGCCCACAGCAGCCTGCCCTCTTGCCCTGCCTAGGCATTCAAGAGCCCTCGGTGATCTGTGGGTCCAGGTCCTCACCACTGATCGTCCCTTGGCTAGGTCTCTGTCCCATGGCCACCTTCTCCCCTCCGTCAGGAACATCCTGACAGAATCCTTCATCTCCGCCCCTGGCACTGAGAGGTACACAGTAGGACTCAGTGAACAGCTGCCAGGACAGGTCCCACTGAGAAGGCCCGCCCTCGCCCTGAGCGCCTGTCCCACCTGCCCGGGCCAGAGCAGGGAGCAGAGGGAGAGGAAGAGGCAGGCACTGGCGGCGCTCCCTGGACAGCAGGGGCAGCCGGTGGATGGACTACTTGGCGGTCTCTGCCGCCGTGTCGTGTCCTCCGTGTATCCAGTGTCCTGGTGTAGCGCCACAGCTTGGGGGTTGGGTGCGCATCATGTGGGGCCTGGGGAGCCACCAGGGCCCCCAGCAGCCAAGACGTAAGGTTGATCTTAATGGGCTGAGGGCTTTGCAGGGCTTAACCTGCACCCAGGGAGCCACTGTTTGGCCAGCTTGGACCCAGCCAGGCAGGCCCCAAGATGCTGGCCTGGGCTGTTTGCATTTGCCGATTTTGGTGACATCTTTGGGCTTGCAGATAAGCTAACCTGGAGCCTAAGAAACCGAAGAAACCTGGGCCTATGTTTACTTTCCTTTTTCTGGGTTACTTTGTTGGTTTATTTGCTTTTTAAAAAGCTATGTGCTTAGCAGTTTGGTCCAGCTGTGCCCACCAGTGCTGCCTCCAGGGGGCGGCTCGCCCTTGCTCGGCTGGCTCGGGTGGGGGACGAGCAGGCAGGGCCTGTCTTGTCTCCCAGTGCCATCACATTTGGGTCACCGCCCGAGGAAGCCCACTTGGTTGTGAGCATGGATTCGAGTACAGCAGCCTGGGTGCACAGTCCGAGTACAAGTCGCTCGCGTGTCTGTATGTGGGTTCCTCGGGGACAGGAAAGGCAGGCTAGTGGAGCCTGGCTTCCCGGGATGGGTGTGCAGAGATGATGCCATGCTTAGAGCAGCACACAGAGCCTGCTGCCTAAGTGTGATCTGCTCTGGTCACTGTAAAAACCATCCTGGCTCCGAGTGCCCATTTTCCTTTCCCCTGGCAGTGACGGGCTTTGGGCTTGGGAATCAATCCAGGGAAGTGGCAGAGTTCTCTGCAGGGGCTCTCAGAGGTCGTGGTGGCAGCATGGGCCTAAGAACGTCTCTTCTCCCAGCTCCTGCCCCACCAGTGCCCGGGGCCATTGGGACGTGGGCTCCCCAGGTGTGAGGCTCCTGCTTCAGCTTCAACAGGCAGCCTGGGAGGGGTGGGGTGGGAGTGTCCAGCCACTGGAAACAGGCCCAGGCCAGACCAGCCTTTACTTGGGTTTCGAGGCTTGGAGTAGGTATTCAGTGCACATTTGCTCAAAAAAGCAAATGACACCTGGGGTGTCCTCTCAGAACATGTGCCAAAACCCTGCATGAACCCCCCATGCCCTCCAAGCACCAGGCCCACATCTCAAATGCTGGCCGACCTTTGCAGGACAGCTCGATCTTGGGGGTCAGGGTCCAGAGCAGATGAAAGGGGGCTGTGAGGTCCTCCTGACCTGGTGGCTACCCAGGGACTGGGGCGCCCCAGGAGCCCTGCAAAGAGGAGAGCTGGGTGCATTGTGCCTGGGCTCAGGCCGTGACCCTGCACACCACCTCTTCTGGCAGAAGTCCCCGGCTTCCTGAGTGACGAGGAGTGCCGGCTTGTTATCCACCTGGCCCGGCTGAAGGGGCTACAGCGCAGCCAGATCCTGCCTACCGAGGAGTATGAGGAGGCACTGGGCACAGTGCAGGTCAGCCAGCTGGACCTCTTCCAGCTGCTGGACCAGAACCGTGATGGTCGCCTGCAGCTCCGTGAGGTTGGCACCCTGGGGCCGGGAGCAGGCACAGGGTGGGAGCAGCCACACTTGGCTTTCTGATGGTCAGGCCACTTGTCCTGCGTGGCCTTCGCCCCAACAGCCAGGTGCCACTTCAGATCACCGTGGGCATGCCTGGGCCCATTTCTTCCCTGGAGAGCCACCTACTGCTCCAGGAACCCCAGAGGATGGTGGGGAGTCCACGTAAGGGTGAGGGCACCGCTGCCGTGGCTGGGAGCCCCAGCGAACTCAGGGAGGGGAGGATGGCAGCTCTGAGGCAGCTGGAAGTCTGCGTCTCTGCGTGCCTCTCACTCACCGGCTTCTAAGAGAGGTCCTGACGGGGCAGGGGCCTGTGCCCACACAGAGGGCCCCGCTGAGCCTGGTCACACCCTGGCCAGGCCTCCCTCTGGCACCTTCTATACCTGCCCTCGGGCATCTGAGTAGGACACAGGCCTGTCCTTTGCTCTGCCTCCAAACAGCTGACACTGCTCCCTCTGAACGCCACAGTCCCAGTAAACCTTCGGGTCTCTGGACTGTCTTCCTAGCCCCTCTCCAGATGCCTCCAGACCTCTCTGCCTGCCCTCAGTTCAGCTCTCTGGGCTCAGGCGCTGTCCTGCATCCTCGCACATGCCCTGTCCCTCGAACTTTTTGTCCTACAGCAAGAGCTGGGTGGGTCACTGGGACCTCCCCACTGAGGGACTTTCCTGTGCTGTAGGTCCTGTCCCAGACCCGCCTAGGAAGTGGGCGGTGGATGACCCCAGAGGACGTTCAGGAAATGTTCTCTGCGATAAAGGCTGACCCTGATGGTGACGGTGAGCTCATGCATGACCACAGTCCTGTCTCTGTGGGCCTCCTACCCCGTAGCCAGGCAGCCTCTGTGGCCTGCCCCTGGAGCAGCCAGGGGTGCGGAGTTGAGGATCCAGTTTGCCGTCACCCCTGAGAAGCAGGCAGGAGCCAGGGCCTGCTTACCTTTGGTGGCAGAGGGCAGTTCTAGGAGAGCCTCTGACCTCATCAGCCCAGGAGATGGGGCTGCGGCTGGGACAGGGCCGAGTGAGTGGGGAAGCAGCACAGAGGCAGAGAGGCCCGCAGGAGGTGGACTGCCCCCTCAGAGTCTTCGGCCTGTCCCCAGCCGACAGCCCCCTGGTCAGGGCTCCCTTCCTGCTCTCGCCCACCCAGGGCAGGTGTAGGCAGGGAAGCTGTCGTGCAGAGGCCCCGCTTTGGCAGTGGTCATCACCCTCATGCCCAGGTTCTGAACCAACTGAGGAAGACAGGACAGGCAGGCCTTGGGGAGTGGCTTTGGGGCTGATGAACCGAGAGCAAAGAACATGGCCGGGACCTGTGGCTAGAGGGGTATCGTGTTCCTAGTGCCCCTGCCCGTGGAGCTGGGGCAGGCTCACAGTCCTTGAGTGTCCCTCACCCTCAGAGAAATCTGGACTGAAGGGTGGAAGGTGTCTCCCTTGGGTCAGGCCAGGTAACACCAGCTGCTCTGCCAGAACCCCAAAAGAGCCCTGTTTTGTGGGCCGGGCAGGAACAGGTCTAGAGTGTTCTCATTTGGGGGAGTGGCCTGGCTTTCTCTGCTGAGGTAGACTGTATCCCACTCAGGCTGGGAGCTGAGGCCACACGGGGACCCCTGGGGAGCAGCCCCAGCGTACAGCCTGCAGTGTGCAAGGCCTGGATGAAGGCCAGCTCTGACCTCTCCTGCCGTCTGCAGGACCTGGGGGTGGTCCCTATGCTGCAGAGCCAGGCTGACGGCCAGTGGCAATCCTGGGCCTGCGGTCCTGGCCACATGACTCAAGCTTCCTTTGGGGACTCTGCTCAGCCAGTCTAGGGGGTTAGATGTCCTCCTTTTGGGGACCTAGTCAAGGCTTCAACTGAGGAAACAAACTTCTCTGGGTCTTCCTGTAGGGCCTGATGTGACACAAGCCAGGTTCATCTGACCCGAGTCCAGGTTGGGGGACAGGTGCACAGGCCTCCCAGTGCTGGAGGCCAGGGGTAGGTGGGGAGGTGTGGCCTGCCTCTGCGGCCTCCCCAAATGGGTGTGGTGGGCACCCCTGGCGGGCGCCCCATGCAGGAGTGCTGAGCCTGCAGGAATTCTCTGCCATGGACCCGCGGGACTTCCACAAGTACATGAGGAGACACAGGGCGGAGTCCAGTGAACTGGTGCGGAACAGCCAGCACGCATGGCTCTACCAGGGGGACGGTGCCCACCACGCCATGCGCGCCATCCGCCAGAGGTGAGCACCTGTGGCTGCCCTGGTGCAGAGTCCCGCACTAGGCCTTGGCTGGGGCCCAGCCACCACAGGTATAGGTCCACTTGGTAGACCAGGGTCGGGACCCATGAAAAGACAGGTGATTAATTTAACAAAGGCAAATTATTCCTGATCTCGGGCAAACAATATACATTTGGGATTACAAACAGATTGCATGTTTTTTATGTTAAGAGAAATGACCTCTCATCTCTGTCCACTGGACCCCCTGCCCCTGAGCAGAGCCAGTGGTTTTAAATAAACACCTCTTTCCTGGGGGCAGTGCCCCCATGACTTAGCTGAAGTTCCCCTTCCCGCCCATGGACATCCCTGGCATCTGGGAAGAAGGGCTCTTCATGAGGAACCCCCTCCTGATCCTCCAGGGCTTCCTTGGGAGGTGGGCAGGGGCAGATCTGTGGCCACCCAGGGGCCACCTTGGCTAGCCCCTTTGGGGCCCACTTGGCATGGGGCTGCCTGTCGAGTGCCTGTTGCCCAGCAGGGTGCTGCGCCTCACTGGCCTGTCCCCGGAGATCGTGGAGCTCAGCGAGCCTCTGCAGGTCGTGCGTTACGGCGAGGGGGGCCACTACCATGCCCATGTGGACAGCGGTCCCGTGTACCCAGAGACTGTCTGCTCCCACACCAAGCTGGTAGCCAACGAGTCTGTGCCCTTTGAGACCTCCTGCCGGCAAGTACCTCCCCAGAGACTGCCTTCGACTCCTGGCCAGGCGCCCCATGGCACCAGCACAGCCTGCCAGGGGCCATGTTGAAGGACACCCTTCCCCTTCCCCAGCTTGTTTACCAAGTGACAGGAAAGGGATGGCCACTTCTCAGTGGCCAGACTGAGGTCCCCACAGACGCTGAAACTTGCCCCCAGAACTCTTGAGGCGTGGGGCAAGGCGGACCTCCAGTCTCTTCTGCCCCCCCCCCTGCCAAGACACAGAGGCAGACCTCAAGTGTCTGCTCTGGCTCAGCCCCTTCTGGTCCCAGCCAGCCCTTCTGCACGGTCTTCATGCTGCCGGCTGCCTGCTGTCCTCAGCTGGCTCTTGGCTGTGGCCACAGAAAACACCATGACACACAGCAAGAGATTGGGTTGTGGGAACAACAGCCCGGGGACATCTTGGAACTGACCTGCACTGTTGTCCCCAGTCCCAGGCTGCCCCTCTGGCCCTTGGGAACCTGGGCAGCTTATCCCGCCCACAAGCCACTGGAGTGGCCACAGCTAGGGACCTGCTGAACAGCCCTCTCGCCTTACAGCTACATGACAGTGCTGTTCTACTTGAACAACGTTACCGGTGGGGGTGAGACTGTCTTCCCTGTAGCAGACAACAGGACCTATGATGAAACGGTAAGGGTTAGGCGGGCTGTGACCTGTGGAGTGCAGGGCCCTGGGCAGATGTACACACCCCCTAGACCTGGGATGAGGGCCTGAGCTCCTGGACATACAGTGGGGGCAGCTTGAAAATCCCACAACCCTGCTGCCCACAGAGTCTGATTCAGGATGACATTGACCTCCGTGACACTCGGAGGCACTGTGACAAGGGGAACCTACGTGTCAAGCCCCGACAGGGCACAGCAGTCTTCTGGTACAACTACCTGCCTGATGGACAAGGTGAGGCCTATGGCCAAGCCATGGTGCTTTGAGGGAAGCTTCCCTTTACCCAGCCCCAGCTGCCACTCAGTGGGCTGTTTTTCTTTTTGACTGCCCTACAAATGGTTTTCTGCCCCTACTATTTGCCAACAACCCTCCTCAGTGACTAGCGCCCTGGCCCTGTGCCCTTCCTCGGTGATCTGGACCCCTGTAATCCCCTGATGTCTGAGCCTGCCAGCTCGCCTAGGGTGGGGACACATGTCTCTCACCAACCCAAGCCAGGAAGGTCTGTGGACAGGCCTGGCAGCCAGAAAGCTGGTTTCAGAGGGCAGGGGTGTTGACAAGGCATTAGCCTGCAGAAAGATGCTGAGCCCCCAGCGCAGCCTTGGGGCCGCATGCCACCTCAGGTGTGCGCAGCCGGGCCGGCCCTGTTCTGGTGAGCAAGGATAGGGTCTCTCGGCCCCCTTACTTCCTTGCTCACCCTCCCCTGCTAGGTTGGGTGGGCGACGTGGACGACTACTCGCTGCACGGGGGCTGCCTGGTCACGAGAGGCACTAAATGGATCGCCAACAACTGGATCAATGTGGACCCCAGCCGGCCGCGGCAGGCGCTGTTCCAGCAAGAGATGGCGCGCATGGCCCGCGAGGGCGGTGTCAACTCGCAGCCGGAGTGGGCCCTGGACCGGGCCTACCGCGACGTGCGCGTGGAACTCTGAGCTGGGCTCCCCGCCGCCCCCTGCCCGGCGGAAGGCCCAAGGCCTGACTGAGGCCTCGCCCCCTCCCTGCCTCCAGCCGCGGTTAGGGCCCAGCTCCCGGGACCCCCGTCGATTGTGCTGACCAACGCTGCCCTGTGCAATAAAACCCACCGGCCCCGAGCGCTGGGTCTGCGGCTGCGCACAGTGAGCGTCACGTGACGAGGCGGGACGGCTCTGTTTGCCAATCAGGACCCGGGTCGCGCCCCGGCGTAGAGGGTTTTCGCCGCTGGCGCTGCAGAGGTGCGGCGCGGGTGGTTGGTCTCGCGAGAGCGTGGCTCGTGGCTGAGGCGTTGCGGCGGCGGGTGCGACATGGATGCCCGTGAGGACTACGTTTGGCCACGGGCGACCTCGGAGCTCATTCTGCTCCCAGTCACGGGGCTGGAGTGCGTGGGGGACAGACTGTTGGCGGGTGAGGCTTGTCTCGAGGCGCGCGCTGGCGGGCGGGAAGCCGAGCGCCGCCGGGGTGGGGCCGTGAGGACAAAGGGGGGCGCGGGCGCCGGTCGGCGCGGAGTCGTCCTCCGTGAACTGCAGCTGGCGCAGCCCCCGGCGGGCGGCGTTGCCCGGCCCGGCGGGTGGGGGGAGCCTCTCTGGCGGGGATGGGGTCCAGAAGCAAGCCGTGGGCGCCCCTTCCCGGGGGCATGCGGAGAACCCGCTCCGGCCGGGAGGCTGGTGGCCGCTGGTGGTGCGGTTCTACAAGGGTTCCGAGGCAGGGGCTGTGGGAGCCAAGGGTCCTCTCGTATTCTAAACGCCGTGGCGTGAGCTCCCGTGGTAAACATGCCGGAGAGACTGAGGCTCGGATAGTCGGTCCCTTTGGGGAAAGAGGGCGTTCCTGCGAGCCTGAAGAAGTGAGCAGAGCTAGCCGTTCTAGGCTCAGATCTGAGTTTATTCCTAAAGGTGGTGGGGAGGGCCCAGTGTTCTAAGCAGGGGAATGACTGGAAACGCTGGTTAGAAAGCGCTTCAAGTGAACCGACCAGCTCCTGCGATTCCCAAGGTGGTTGTATTGCTGCAGTTGCCGAATGCCACCCATGTGTACCTCTAATCTGAGTTCCCGGCCCAAGTGCCCAGGTGCTCCAGCTCTGCACATGGAGCACCGGCCAGGCTAGGTGACCTTGATTGCTCACTTGGGGCATTTCTTAGCCTCTATTGCCATCACGGAAGGCCATGAATATTGTCTCTTGGGCCTTCCACAGCACCCTCTCTAGCCCAGCCTGGAGCCACCCAAAGCTTTTGCTCATCTCAGGGCCATCCAACTTGCTCTTTCCTCTGCTGGGAAAGGTATGTCCTCAAGGTGGCCTTCCCTGACACCTAGCCTGGTCAGATTGGACCAAGATTCGCGGTCACTGCACTATTGACCTTTTAGGTCAACTGTTCCTTCGTGTAAGGGGCCGTCTGTGCTTCAGTAGCCCTGGCTGCCTCCCCTAGATGCAGCACAACTGCCAGTCGTGATGACCATGTGTGTCTGCAGACATTCCCAAGTGTTTTCTGGGGCGGGGACTGCACCCCCTGTTGAGAACCACTAGGTGAGATGGTCCCATTTTATGTTCTTGAAGCAACACAACATATATATTCTTCCCCAGGTCTTAACATTAAGAACATGGTTCACTTGAGTGGTGGTGTGAAATCCATGCTCAGTAGAATGAAGGTCAGGTTGCAAGTGCAGCTGCGGGACTGCTAGATGGTGTCCTAGGCCACACTCTTTTAGAAAATGTAAAGCACAGGTACTGGGGACAGAGTGCAACATGGGAAGTTAAAAGCCAGTGATGGACTCCCTGGGGTGGGCAGGTGGTAATGGTCCTTGAGATGTGCTGCCTGGAGAGAGCCTGGGAGTGAGCTGAGGGTCACAGGAGCCCCTGCTCCCTCTTCTGGTCTCACCCTGCTCACAGCTCCTGGAAGTCACCAGGCTTCTGTGGGGGCCCTGAGGTGGAAAGCCGGCCTAGCGGGAGGAATGCCAGCCGAGGTAGATGAGGCTGAAGACTTTGGGACTGAAGCTGAGAGGGATCCCGTCTGAAATGCGGGAAGTTAGGTGGGGCAAGGAGGAGACTCTGTGTGAAGAATTGGTGGTTGGACTGAATGTCAGGAGAGGGTGGTGAGGGCTCAGAGTCCACACTGAAAGTCTGCTGAAGCACTAAGACCAGGCCAAGTCCTAAAAGGCTGCTGGGCTACATGCTGGGGATGTTCCCTGCTGCCTGTGCCTCCACAGCTCCCCCAAGTCAGAGGAAGGGGCACTGAGGTGGCCTCACCTGTGTCTAGGTGAGGGGCCGGATGTCCTGGTGTACACTTTGGACTTCGGGGGTCACCTGCGGATGACGAAGCGAGTGCAGAGCCTGCTTGGCCACTACCTTATCCATGGGTTTCGGGTGCGACTGGAGCCCAGCGGAGACCTTGACGCTGAGGCCACGGTGGCCGTGTTCGGGAGCAAGGGACTCCGAGTCGTGAAAGTGAGCTGGGGACAGGGCCGCTTCCGGGAGCTCTGGCGCTCCAGCCTGTGCAACATGTCTGATTGGATCTGGGATGCACGTTGGCTTGAAGGGAACGTGGCCGTGGCCCTGGGCCACAACTCCGTGGTGTTGTATGACCCCATGGGAGGCCGTGTCCTGCAGGAGGTGCCCTGCACGGACAGGTGCACCCTCTCATCTGCTTGCCTGATTGGTGACACCTGGAAGGAGCTGACCATGGTGGCAGGTGCTGTTTCCAACCAGCTCCTGGTCTGGTACCCAGCAGCCACCCTACCAGACAAGAAGCCCGTGGCCCCCGACCGGCGGGTCAGCGGGCACGTGGGGGTCATCTTCAGTATGTCGTACCTGGAAAGCAAGGGCTTGTTGGCCACAGCTTCAGAAGACCGAAGTGTTCGCATCTGGAAGGTGGGTGACCTGCGGGTGCCTGGGGGTCGGGTGCAGAACACAGGGCACTGCTTCGGGCACAGCGCCCGCGTGTGGCAGGTCAAGCTCCTAGAGAGTTACCTCATCAGTGCCGGAGAGGACTGTGTCTGCTTGGTCTGGAGCCACGAAGGCGAGATCCTCCAGGCCTTTCGGGGCCACCAGGGCCGTGGGATCCGGGCCATCGCTGCCCATGAGAAGCAGGCCTGGGTTATCACTGGGGGTGATGATTCTGGCATTCGGCTGTGGCATCTGGTAGGGCGTGGGCACCTGGGGTCCGGGGTCTCAGCTCTCTGCTTCAAGTCCCATAGCAGGCCAGGTATCCTCAAGGCTGTGACACTGGCTGGTTCATGGCGACTACTGGCGGTGACAGATACAGGGGCCTTGTACCTCTATGACCTTGAGGTCAAGTGCTGGGAGCAGCTGCTGGAGGACAAGCGCTTCCAGTCCTACTGCCTCCTGGAGGCAGCTCCTGGTCCTGAAGGATTTGGACTGTGCGCCATGGCGAATGGGGAGGGCCGTGTCAAAGTTGTCCCCATCAACACGCCAGCTGCCGCTGTGGAGCTAATCCTGTTCCGTGGGAAGGTGCACAGCCTGAGCTGGGCCCTGCGAGGCTACGAGGAGCTCCTGCTGCTGGCATCAGGCCCTGGTGGTGTTGTGGCTTGCCTGGAGATCTTGGCTGCACCTTCTGGCAGGGCAATCTTTGTCACGGAGCGCTGCCGGTACCTGCTGCCTCCGAGCAAGCAGAGATGGCACACGTGCAGTGCCTTCCTACCCCCAGGTGACTTCCTGGTGTGTGGGGACCGCCGTGGCTCTGTGCTACTGTTCCCATCCAGACCAGGTCTGCTCAAGGATCTTGGCCTTGGAGGCAAGGCAGGGGCTGGTGCTGGGGCACTCAGAGCAGGGAGCGGCCGTGACGGCGAGAACACCATGGCCGAGTGGGGCCCTGTGTCCACCCTCCCCTCTCTGCATGGAAAGCAGGGTGTGACCTCAGTCACCTGCCATGGTGGCTACGTGTATACCACAGGGCGTGATGGTGCCTACTACCAGCTCTTTGTGCAAGGCGGCCAGCTCCAGCCCATCCTCAGGCAGAAGTGCTGCCGAGGCATGAACTGGGTGGCTGGGCTCCGCGTGGTGGCCGATGGCAGTATGGCCGTCCTTGGTTTCCATGCCAATGAGTTTGTGGTGTGGAGCGCCCGGTCCCATGAGAAGCTGCACGTCGTCAGCTGTGGTGGAGGGCATCGCTCCTGGGCCTTCTCTGATACTGAGGCAGCCATGGCCTTTGCCTACCTAAAGGATGGGGATGTCATGCTGTACCGGGCACTGGGGGGCTGCACCCGACCACACGTGATTCTCCGGGAAAGCCTGCATGGTCGTGAGATAACTTGTGTGAAGCGGGTGGGCACCATCCCCCTGGGGCCTGAATTTGGGGTGCCCAGCTTCATGCAGCCTGACCATGTAGAGCCTGGCAGCGAGGGGCCAGGCCTAACGGACATCATCATCACATGCAGCGAGGACACCACCCTCTGTGTCCTAGCACTCCCCACAGCCACAGGCTCAGCCCACGCGCTTACAGCTGTCTGTAACCACATCTCCTCCGTGCGTGCAGTGGCTGTGTGGGGTGCTGGCAGCCCAGGAGGCCCTCAGGGTCCTTGGCCAGGCCTGACTGCCCACATAGTGTCTGCGGGGGGCCGGGCTGAAATGCACTGCTTCAGCATCACGGTTACCCCAGAGCCCAGTGCCCCAAGCCACCTGGCCTGCCACGTCATGCACCTTTCATCCCACCGGCTGGACGAATACTGGGACCGGCAGCGCACTCGGCACCGAATGGTCAAAGTGGACCCAGAGACCAGGTGATGGGCAAGTGTGGGGTGGGCTGTGTAGGGCAGGTCTGACCCACTGCTCCTGGCCCTGCCTGACCTGTGTGTGGCCCCACAGGTACATGTCCCTAGCTGTGTGTGAACTCGACCGGCCTGGCCTTGGCCCCCTGGTGGCTGCAGCCTGTAGCGATGGGGCAGTGAGGTGAGAGCCTGAGCAGGGCCCAGAGGTGTGGACGGATCTGGAATGGGCTTTGGGCTGCACCCCTGGCCCCCAGGCTCTTTCTTTTGCAGGACTCTGGACGGCAGCTGCAGCTCCTGGCAGAAACCTTTCACCACAAGCGCTGCGTCCTCAAGGTCCACTCCTTCATACATGAGGCACCCAGCCAGCAGCGGTGAGGGGCCACGTGGGGTCCTGCATTAGGTGGGAACTCCTGTCTCCACCCCATTTTGACCCAGCTGCCCTGTCCTCGACTGCAGGAGGCTGTTCCTGTGCAGTGCAGCCACCGATGGCAGCCTGGCCTTCTGGGACCTCACCACCGTGCTGGACCACGGCTCCACAGCCCTGGAGCCTCCAACAGGCCCTGGGCTCCCGTACCGTGAGCAGTTTGTGTGCCTGACCCTCCCCAGCCCCTGCTTGGCCTCCAGCTTGGCAGGTTGGGCTCTAACCACCACTTTTTTCCTGCAGGGCTGGGCCCCCCCAGCCTGACTGTCCAGGCTCACAGCTGTGGTGTCAACAGTCTACATACCTTGCCCACACAGGAGGGCCACCTTGTGGCCAGTGGCAGTGAGGATGGCTCCCTGCACATCTTCGAGCTTGCAGTGGAAGCACCAGAGCTGGAGGCGGCGGGTGGGGGTGCTGAGCTGATGCCCCAGCTGCACGTGCTGGAGGAATACTCAGTCCCCTGTGCCCATGCTGCGCACGTGACAGGCCTCAAGATCTTAAGCCCCAGCCTGATGGTCTCAGCTTCCATTGACCAACGGCTGACCTTCTGGCGCCTGGGGCATGGTGAGCCCACCTTCATGAACAGTACAGTATACCACGTACCAGATGTGGCTGACATGGACTGCTGGCCTGTGAGCCCTGAGTTTGGCCACCGCTGTGCCCTTGGGGGCCAAGGGCTAGAGGTTTACAACTGGTATGACTGAGGCAACCCACAGAGCCTGCACACTGGGCCTGGCATCTGCCCACAGCAGGCGTGACTGTGCCGTGCCCCGTGGGCCTCAAGAGTTGGCAGAGACGGCAGCCTCGAGTCCCTGACCTCAGAGCAACAGCTGGACGTGCGCAGAGGCGGTCTGTACAGGCCCAGACCCAGTCCCCATGCCCTCCCCCCCCCCCCACATACACAGGACAAGACCATGTGACAGAAGCAGTATATTTCAGCGCCAGGTCTCTTGACACCATCTGTGGGGGGTTTTTCCCTGTTTGATGACTCTGAACATTCCCAGATATCAGGGCCCCTGTGGCCTTAGACGTGGCTCAGTGGAGGGAGACCCAGCATGGCCAGGCCTGCATGAAGCACCTCACGCAGAGCCCGCAGGAGCTGTAGGCGGGCACACATCTGACCAAACAGGTGCGGCCGAGGCTCCTGGAGGAGAGACAGGGCCTACTGGTCTCACCTTTGCTGCCCTGTTCCCAGGCCCCTCCTGCTGGGCACTTACCCCAAGCACGTGCACACGGTTATAGTAGGAACTGAAATCCATGGTGAGTTGTACCAGGAACTTGCACACCTACGGACAAACAGAGTCACGGGCCAGTGTCCTCACTTGTATCCAGAACAAAATAAAGGAGTGCAGGCAGTGTCAGCCCTGGCTTCAGCTCACCGTCTCTGTGCGCGCAGTGGGGTGCAGCCCTGGGGTGTCGTGGGCCAGGGCCCCCGTCCAGGCCAGCAGGTCCGGGAAGGGCAGGATGCTATTGAAGAGCAGCAGCCACTCACCCTGTGGGGAGAAGGGCGCTGGGGGGAGGCCCGGGCCACCTGTGGGCAGTGGCTCCCGAGAGGGGCACCGGCTCCCGAGAGGGGCACCCACCTCATCACGCAGCAGCGAGAAATCCAGCCTGCTGGCAGGCGGGGCAGCAGGGTACAGGCCCTGCTCCACACCGAGGCTGTAACCCTCAAAGAGTGTGGCCAGCCGGGCGCAGTTATACATGACAAAGATGCCACTCTTGGTGCCCTTCGTGGAGGTGCCGTCAGCCAGGGCCAGGAGGAGCTAGGGAGGGCACAGCTGCAGCAGGGGACAGCCATCACATTCCCTGCCCCTCCACCAGGGTCCTGGAGGGGTGCCCAGGCTCACCTGACTTTGGGGGGCTGTGCTGAGCATCTCAAATTTGATGGTTGCCACAGAGAGAACCCTGAAGACCTCTGTCCAGGCCAGATCTGAGGGAGCAGAGCCTGTCAGTTGGTCTGCAGGCATGGAGCAAATGACGTGTCCCCACCCCAAAGCCCAGCCAGGGTATCCAGATGCACCTGGTGTCAGGTCCCTGCCATGCTTCAGTGCTGAGGCCTCGCACACCTGGGCGTGCCGGAGCCTGCATTTGGAGAAGTAAGAGGAGGGCCCGCAGGCAGAGTCCCCACTCCCACAGCCGCGTGGCCTGCCTTCAGCCTCACTCACCCGTAGTAGTCTAGGGCCGTCAGGGAGCCAGGCACACCAGCTACTTTCACTGGGCCGCAGACCAGGTGCTTCTGTCAGGGCAAGAGTGTGTGCTCAGCCAGCTGGGCCCCCCAGGAACCTAGAGCTGGTGCCCACGCTCCTCAGCACATGGTCCCCAGCCTCAACCAAGTCCTCCTACCTCCAGGCCTCACCTCCCAGAACTCCAAGGGCTGCACGTACCCACTCACCAAGCCTAACCTCTCCCCAAAGATCAAGGGTCACAGGGCCCTGGCCTCCAACAGGCCCTACATAGGTTTCTGAGCTCCCACATCACTAACTTGTCGGAGGGGAGCCTGGTCATCCAACTTCCACCAAAGCAGATCCCGCTTCTGTTGCTGGACTTCTTCCTCACAGCTCACCACGTGTACAACTGTGCAGCTGTCCGCACCAGCACCCGGGGCCACAGCCTGTAGAGACAAGAAGGCAGTAGTCACTGCTGGGACTCAGAAGGCCTGTTCGCCAGGGGCCTACGGTGGGGAGCTAGCACTAACCGGGCCGGGGGAGCCGTCCTCAGGCGTCTGCCGCCCGGCCTCCTGCAGCTCGGCCAAGAGAGAGAGAGCGTCCTCGGTCACTGCGGAGGGAACAGCGGCGCTGCGACTGGCAGGGAGGGCAGGGCTCCCCGCCTTTTTCCTGGCCCCATCGGCCCCAAGGTCCTACCCAGACAGCTGTCTAGGTTGGGGTCATAGCCGGCCATGCGGCCCCGTTCTTCCACCAGCTCCTTCAGGCACACGGTGCCCAGGGCGCCAGGAGGCAGGGCTCCTCCGTCCCGGGCCGGGGAAAGTTCCGCCAGGGCGCGGGTCCTCAGGGAGTCGGGCGCAGGTCTTGCGGGGGCAGCGGGCCAGTCCACCCATAGCTGCTGCAGGAAGGTCGCCATGTGCGGGTCCCGCACTGCAGGTACGAGGCGCACACTCACCCTAGGGGGCGGGGGCGGCCGCCTTAGCCTGCACTCCGGGCCCGACTCGCCCACTTCCCAGCCGCAGAGGCCAGCAAGCCGCCCGCCCGCACCCCATCACGCTCACCCTTGGGCGCGGAGCGCTCGAGCCAGGTGGTCGGCCACGAGCACAGCCCGCAGCTGGCTCAGGCGGAGGGCGCAGGGGTCGCCGCGCAGGGTCGGGCAGTGCAGCACAACGCGCGGGCCCGGGATGACGGGCGCAGCGGGCACGGCGTAGGAGGCCATGGCGCCCAGGACGCGCGCGAAGACTGCGGGCCGCCGCAGCTGAAGCGTCAAGCCCGCGGGGGTGAGCGCACAGCGCAGCACGGGAGCCACGCCGGGGCCCTGCAGGCCGGCTACGGCCTGGACCAGCCTCTCGGGGACTTGCCCGTCCCCGAAGCGCGCCTGCAGCGCGCGACGCGGTGCCAGGAAGTCTCGGGTGCGTAGGCGGCGGGCGTGCGTCTCCTTCAGCCACACGGGGTCCCCGGGCCCCAGGGCCGCGTTGAGAGCCCCGAGAGTCTCCCCGACCCCTAAACGCGCCACCGCCATGGCGACCGGAGCCGGAAGCAGCTTACTGGGAGGCCGGACTTCCGGGGGGCAGGACTTCCTGGGGCCGGCCAGCCCGGCGGACCAGCGGCGGACCAGCGGCGGCCCGGAACAGACAGGTGCGCCGCGGGGTCTAGGGCGGCAGCCTTCCTCCTGCGGAGCTAGAAGGCAGCTGCGGGCCCAGGATGCCGTCGTCACCCGCACGAGCGGCCGGGAACCGGATTTTAGGGCCCGCTGCTCTTGGACAGGGCTCTGACCTCCCCAAGGCGGCCATCCGCGTGTGTGAGGGTCCGTTTCTCCAGTTTCACACTGACCACAAGGCCTAAGTTCCCAGGGAATCGTCCCCGGCGTGGGGCAGCCACAGTACAGCTACTTCTCACAAAAAGTTCATTTCCACAGAACGAGTTCTTCGGCTTCAGAGTATTTGCCTTTCCCTCTTGGGGTTGCTCACCTTCATCCCAATGCTCGCTCCCGGAGTCCCAGTTTTGAGTCCTGAGGAACTGCAGCCACCGCGACAGCGTCCTGCTGATGGCTCTGCTTCCCCGGTGGCCCCGCGAATGCCGCTGCTCCCCAGGCGGCAAGCCACCGTCGGCCCTCCACGCCGCGACGTGCCTCCTCCGGCAGCACAGCGCGGGGTCTCCCAAGGGCTTCACTCCGACACACCTTTAGTCCCTTTCCCCCTTCTGTAGGGCGACTACACTTGCCGCCGAACGCCCAGGTCTGAAGGAAGGGTCCCCAGGACGGGCCCCAATGCCCTGCAGGGAAGCGCCGAAGGGCACTGGGCGGACACGACATTCCCGATGGCTTCTTGGGTGCCCACTCAACGGGAGTGATCGTGTCATTCCAAAGCGCCTTCCATGCTGCAGGCACGCGGCCTGGCCCTCAGCTACCCCCTGTTCACGAGACGGTTGGAGTGGATTTTCCCCAGGAAGTGAAGGGCTATCTTTAGCGAGCGGCGGGCTGGGGCGGCCCTGAGGGACTCCGCGCCACAGCAGCCGTATCCGGAAGCCCTGGCCCGCCCGCCCTCGCCAAGGCCACTCCGAGTTTGAGATGGCCACCGCCCGGCTATCCACCGGCTACGCCACGTCCAGCCGGAGGGCGCAACTGAGAAAGGGACCCCACAAAGTGTCTGGGGTCAGGGTCAGGGCCAGGCCGCTGCTCAGGCAGGAGAGCAGGGAACGAAATCCAAGCGCAGCTGGAATGCTCTGGAGACAACAGCTGCTTTTGGGATTCCGTTGCCCGCTGTCCAGCCATGGGGTTTGGGGGTTCCTTGCCCCAGGGCCAGATCCGGACCCCCCCATTCCCAGTCCCAGGAGGCGACCCAGGAATAGGCGGTGAAACCCGGTCCGGGGAACGAGGCGCTCAACTGAGCCCCAAAACAATAGGTGGGGCAGTGAGGCCTCCCCTGGGACCTGGTCCCGATCCGGATTAGTCCTGTGGGTACCCTGCAGGTAGGACCACTGCTGCGGTCACGGCGGCGAGGCGGTGGGAGGGGGCTTCGGATTCAGCCAGGATGGAGCGCGCCCGGGGTCCCGGAGGGGAAGTGGGCTCGCGCGCCCGCCTCGGGTCAGCCCCGCACCTGGGCCCTTTGTCCGGACGTCAGCGCCGGGAGCACGAGGAGCCCCACGGTGGCAATGGGGTCCGTGAGAAGCCACCGCGCCCGTCCTCGGCGGTGCCCCACCTGCCGCCCGCCCGACCCGCGCGACTGGCACATGGCGACATCCCCGAGGCCGCGACCCGGGCGCGCGGACGTGGCCCAAGCAGGGGCATTAGTTGCGGGACGCAAGCCAGGCGAGCGAGCCAGGGGTGAGGTTGCGGGCGCCGTCTCCCTCCGGGTTCGGTGCAGTTCGGCCGGGCCACTACCTACGAAAGGAAACAACCGCTCAACTCCGGCGTCCCTTCCGCTTTGCTTTGACTGCACACTTGGGGCCATTTTAAGGGGAAACCAGCCGACCACGCCCCCGCGCGCTCCCGCGAAGCCAATCCACGCGCGACCACGCCCTGCGCGACGCCCGGTGCCGCCGCCAACGGTCGCGCGGGTGGCGGTTGGGGAAGGACGCGACCGCGGCGAGCGGGTAACCTGAGCCTCCGCACCGCCCCCGGAGTCCGACGCCGGGTGCCCGGGATTGGGGGTAGGCGGTTGGCGGCGCGCCCGGCCAGGTGTACAGGACGGAGCGGGGGCGCGGCAGGTGCGCCGCGGGAGTCGAGGGGGGTGCCCTCGGGATGGGCGGCGACGGGGCTGCGCCGCGCCCTCCGGACGCAGGGGGCGCTGTGGGCGTGCGGCCAGCGCTCCCCGCGGCCCCTTGACCCGGTGCCCGCTTCCCCGCGCGCCGGTCAGCCATGGTCGCCGCGTCGCTGCTCCGCGGTCTGTCTCGAGCGCGGGCCGCGCCCGCCCAGCTGCTGCGGTGAGTTCGGGCCGCGCCCCCTTCCCCCGCGCCCCTCAGCCCCTCACCGGCTGATCCCTGGCCCCGCGCCCCAGGCCCGCGCCCTCCTCACTGCCCCTCCGCAGGGCCCCGCGCCGTGGGCACCGGCTCACTCCGGCTGACGACGAGCTCTACCAGCGTACGCGAATCTCTCTGCTGCAGCGCGAGTCCCCGCACGCCGTGTACATCGACAGCTACAGCAGCCGCGGCTTCACAGTCAACGGAAACCGCGTGCTGGGGCCGTGCGCGCTGCTCCCGCGCTCGGTGGTGCAGTGGAACGTGAGCGCGCCCGCCTGCCCGCCGCGGAGCCCACCGGGGCCAGGTAGCGCGGGCTCTGCGCTAACCTGCCTCCCCCCACACAGGTCGGGTCCCACCAGGAAATCACCGAAGAAAGCCTGTCTCTCTTTTGGATGCTGGAGCCCCCAATAGGTACTGGAGGGGAGCGGGCGGACGTGCTGAGCCCCAGAGCCACCCCCACCCCAGCGTCTGGACGGATCTGGTTGTGGGCCAGCTGTGTACATCCTTCCCTAGAGATTGTCGTGGTGGGCACTGGTGACCGGACCGAACGGCTGCAGGCCCGGGTGCTGCAAGCCATGCGGCAGCGCGGCATCGCTGTGGAGGTGCAGGACACGGTGAGCCGCAGCTCTCGGACTGGAGGGCAGCGCAGGCCGGGCCCTAGCCGCGCTGATGCTGGCCTTCTCTTTGCAGCCCAATGCCTGTGCCACTTTCAACTTCCTGTGTCATGAAGGGCGAGTGACTGGAGCTGCTCTCATCCCCCCACCTGGATCGGCCACTCCCCCACTTCCAGCCCAGGCTGCAGGCGGAACCAGCTGACACTGACCCCTCGGCAGAGCGCAGGGCTGCCCGGCGCCTTGGAACAATGTAACTTTGTTTCGCTTGCAGTGAACAACTTAATCCACTCCTCCTGCTTTGTACTGTGTTCCTGCGCAGTGGGCTCTGGGGGGGGAGGGGGGGTGTCTGTGAAGAAACCAAGGGACCTTTATCTGGACTACTTGGTCCCCTGGCAGCCAGGAGGCAGCCTGAGCAGTTTTAGCTGCAGATCTACCCTCCTTGCTTGCCTTCCCAAGGGGGAAACCTTTGCTTTCTCCACAAAGTCCTGGGAACATGTATGTAGGATTCCACCAGGTCCTATGTGCCCATGCTTTGGAATAGCTTGAGTCTTAGAAATGAAGTTCAATTTTAAATCTGTGGGCACTGGTCCAGAGCCCCGTGGACTGCTCTGTGACCCCACCAAAGCAGCCACGGTCCAGATTCTGTGTGACACTAAGCTTCACAGAGCCAGAGCGGGGCAGAGCTATCCGTGAGCTGCCTCAAAAGGGACTTTCTGAGCCTAGAACTGTTAATACTGTCCAAGTCTGTGGAACACCATCACCTCAGGGCCCGAGGCTTCCCAGAACGAGGGTGTCCTGTCTGTAGCTGTGATGGGGCAGCTGCACAGTCTCACCTGCCTACTGACCTCACAGAGGCACACTATTTTCAAATTTTTATTGAAAAAAATCAAGGGGGCGTGCCATATCCCTTTTCAGAAAAGCCGTTTCTCATACCTGCAGGCAGAAGGACCAGCTTTGAGGTGAAGGCAGGAGCAAGGAGGCAGGGCAGAGAACCTGCCACCCCAGGGTAAAGGGTCAGAAAAGGGCTGGTTGCTTACGAGTGGAGGCTGTGGACACCACCTTCCACCTGGGCCGAGGGTGTTCTCTTCTCGAACTTGAGCTCCCCAGAGTACATCATGGCTCTGCAGAGGGACAGGCGTCAGGTGCAGGCAGGTGGCCCTCCACCCCCCTCCACCCATCCCAACTCCCATGCTCACCGGACTTGGGTCAGACTCTTGGCACCGATGTCCTGGCATGAGTGCTGGATGCCAGCGATCAGGTAAGGGACAAATTTGTGGATGGATCCTTTGTCCTGCACGGCCCCAGACACCCCCTGAGCCACCTTGATTTTGTCAGCTTCGCTGCAGAGAGAGACCAGAGACAGGAGTAGGTTCAAAGCACAGATAGTACTGTCAGCACAGGGTTGATGTGGGGCGACAACCTTCCTGTCCCACCTGAAATAGCGGTTCTGGCTGCTGAGATGCTTGTCCATGGCATCAAGAGAACCCATACCACGGTACTTCTTCAGCCGGATCCCATCAGAGAAGAAGTACTCGCCAGGGGCCTCAGTGGTAGCAGCCAGGAGAGAGCCCATCATGACTGTGTAAAGACCAGAGTGTGGGGGACAAACCTGATGGGCACTAGGGGAGTGGATCCCACCAGGCTCCCTGGATACCGTGCCTCACCTGTAGAGGCTCCAAGGGCCAAGGCCTTGGCGATGTGGCCCACGTTTTGGATCCCTCCATCAGCAATGACAGGAACACCAAAGCGCCGTGCATACTCTGATACCTTGTATACTGCTGTTGCTTGGGGGCGCCCACAGGCCAGCACTGTCGAGAAACAGGAACAGATGAGCAGATGGACTTAATGGGGTTGGGCAAGGGCCCTGTGGGCCACTGCTCAGCACACCTGCACAGGACTGCAGCCTGGCTGAGGGAGAGTCTCATGTGGGATGGCTACTGACCATTTGCCCTGACAGCGCCAATCACTGTGACAGCCTCCACTCACCCGTGTGCCCGCGTGCACGTGCAAGGCCTGGGCAGCCTCAGGCACATGCAGTCAGCAGCCGGGAAGGCCCTGCCCAGCTAGCACGGGGGTCAGGGTCCCCGTGCAGTTAGTACCCAAAGGACTCCCTCCGCCCTGCATGGCGGGCAGTTCCGGCAACATAGGGAGTGGTTGTGTGAAGAGTGGGCTCCCGAATTGGTCTGAGCTATGCCTGCTGCAGCAGGTGTGGGCGGAGCAGGGCCCACCTGGGGAAGGGGTCTTGCGCTAGGAGCAGCCCAGGAAGAGGGAGAGTTGTTCCCAAGCAGTCCCAACACCATGGTCTGTCACGGAGTCTGCTCTGCCCACACCCCCGCCCCCCTTCCCAGCACCACAAACCCCAGGAGCTACAGCTACAGTCAACCAAGCAGCCGGGCAGTGGGCAGCTGGGCCGGCCAGTGGGCCAGGCCGGACTTACTATAGCAGCCCGTGACAGTAGAAGGGCATTTGGGGCTGTGGGACTTTATGTCTGGAGGGATCTTGGGAGCCGCTGAATAAAACAAACAGACCAGAGTTTAGAGAGAGAGCAGAGCAGGAGCGAGGAGGCCAGGCTAGGGGAGTGGCAGGTGAGGAATGAGGAAAGCTGTCTTGCTTCCAGAATGTCACCATCCTCAGGGCCCGTTTGGCCCTGAGGCTGCCCCTAACTGGAGGACTCGGTAGGTTCCCCAAGAGCTGTTGGCTCCAGGGCCATGGGGCTGAAGGCCCCACTGAAACCAGCCTCTGAAGGCCCAGGCATCAGCTTACCCTCCTGTGTGATACAGATGGAACCACTGCCCATGCCCACCCGCAGGGCGTCCACGCCAGCGTCAATGAGGTTCTTGGCCTGGGCAGCCGTGACCACTGCAGGGAGAACGGGGAGAGGTTTACATGAAAGTCTCAGTGGGGGCCTCACTGCCCTCCGCTCACCCGCGTCTTCCATCACCCAGTCGGGCCTCACCGTTGCCTCCAATGACTTGGAGACCGGGATACTTGTCTTTGATGTATTTGATCATGTTGATCTGAAAGATGGAGTTTCCCTGGGAAGAATCCTGAGACAGGGAGGAAGTCCCAGTGAGACTGTTGCAGCGGTCCCGAGGACCCCGCCCAGCCTGAGCAGCAGCCTACCAAAACCACCGCATCAACGCCGGCCTGGGCCAGCAAGTCCAGCCGGTAATTGTCATCTTCATGGGTGCCGATGGCTGCTCCACACAGCAGCTGCTTCTTAGCATCCTTGGAGGCCAGTGGGTAATCCCGGTTCTTCTTTAGGTCTGTTCGTGCAATGATGGCCACCAGCTCGTCGTCTCCGTTTACAATGGGCAGCTTTCCTGGAAACAAGACAGAAGATGAATCGGGACCCCAATCTTCGGCTCCCTCACCTTTCCCACCTCTAGTACTCACCCTTCTTGCTACGCTGCAGAATTTCATTTGCTTCCTTCAGGGTGATGCCTGCAGGGGCTACCACCAAGTCCTCCCTCTTTGTCATGATCTAGGAGGGAGAGCAGCTGTGAGGAAGGGCTGATCAGAGACCCGACCTCCCAAAGACCCTTCCCTAAGTTGGGGCTGATGCTCCAAGGACTGACCACATTCACACCCACACCCACACCCCCCTCCCTCCTCCAGTGAACTAGCCGTCTCTGCAGCCATGTCATGGCTAGAGCCTGAAGTGGAAAGGACTGGGCACACAGAGCAGCCTGTTCCGGTGTGCAGAAGGCAAGGCCCCATGGCGCAATGGCCGGAACACAGATGAGGAGGCTGAGGCTCATCCTTGAGAACTTCCCCACCAAGGGTGGCAGAGCACGAGGGGCCTGCTGGCAAACACCTGAGCCGACTGAGAGCTTCTGATGGGCCAAGGATGCGTGTGGTAAGAAGCCTGGCTGGGAGTTCATCTTTCCGGAACAGCAGAGGTCCCCCCCAAAGTGGCATTCAGGTGACAGCAGCCTCCTCGTCTTCAGCCAGGGCTGCCAGAGATTGGCGCTGTTCGGCCCTTGGGACCTACCTCTTCCAAAAACAGGTCATGCTCCTCCTCCTTGAGAAAATCAATGTCCCTCGAGGAGATGATACCCACCAGGCGGCTCCCCATCCGGCCCGTGTCAGTGATGGGGATACCACAGAAGCCATGCCGGGCCTTGGCTTCAAACACATCCCGCACGCGGTCTTTGGGGCTGAGGACCACAGGGTCAGTGATGAATCCCTGCTCGTATTTCTGGAAGGGATGGTGGGAAAGGACGTTTCTGAGCTGCTTTCATCAGGCACTCGCTCTGAAGCCTGGGGTCTGTGTCAACTGGCCTGGCAGCGCCACAGGACAAGGTCCCACCACCACCTTCAGCCCAGGGACAGGAGGCACGGGCGGGCGCAAGCACCGTCTGGCCGGCCCTCCTGTGTTGCCTCCACGGGAACGGCACCCCACAGCGGGAAGCGCAGACCCTCAGTGAGCGGAGCAAATCCCCACCCCCCGCCGCCTCAGTGGCGCCCCCAGCATTCGACCAGGACCCTTGCCCTGCTGACCTTCACTTTGCGAACTTCATTGGCCTGGAATTCAGGTGTGCAGTTGTGGTGGATGAAGCCAATGCCTCCGGTGAGCTGCAGAAGCATAAGGGGGAACGCCTGTCCCCGCTGCCTGCTTTCGGAGACGGGGCCCCTGCTTCCAGCCGACCCCCGCGGTGCTCACCGCCATCGCTATGGCCATCCCGGCCTCTGTGACTGTGTCCATGGGGGAGGAGATCAGGGGCGTCTTCAGAGTGATCTTCTTGGTCAGAGCGGAGGTCAGGTCCTGAGGATAAAGCAGTCTGATGTGGGCACTCCGGGTGGAGCGTCGGACCCACCACGGAGCAACCCACAGGCCCCGCCCGAGCCCCGCCCGAGCCCCGCCCGCAGCCTGGGCGCGCAGGCCCCGAGACCGGCCGTACTCACCACCTGGTCCGCAGTGAAGTCGATGTACCCCGGGAGAATGAGAAAGTCACTGCGGGAAGAGGCCCGGGTCAGCGCCCCGGAGGCGGTGGCCGACGGCACCCGCGGGGGGCCTCAGCGGGACCAGCCTGGCCCACGTGTCCCCGGCGGCCGCCCCGTGCAGGCGGAAACCGGTCCTCTCCCGCCACCGGGCTGTCACCCGGGCCCCGGCGCCGGATGACGCCATGTGCCCGCGAGCGGGGCTCCCCGCCCGGACCCCGAGCGCCGCCCAGCCGCCTGCTCCAACCCGCGGGCCTGAAGCCGGAGCCCCGACGGGGTGGGCCGCCCCGCGCCCCCACCGCGCACTTGTAGGTGAGGCCGTCGCCGCAGTTGAACAGCTGCTGCGCCGTGAGCCCGTCGTCCGGCACGTAGGACGTGCCCCCGCTAATGAGGTAGTCCGCCATAGCGACGCAAGGCAGCCGCGGATTCCAACGAGCGCCGCAGAGGCCGTGGCTGCCCGGGCGCCTCCCTATAAGCAGCCACTTCGTCACCACGCCCCGCGCGCCGCCAACGTCAGCGCGCAGGGCGGGGCCCAGGCGGCGGGGCGGAGCGCATGCGTCCCCCACGACCCACCGCCCCGGGCTCCTCCCCAATAAAGAGGCGTTGTTCACCAGCCGGTTGAAAAGACGTGCTTGTCATTCTTAGTAAACAGCTAGATTAAGAATACATAAGAGAAACAGAGTGGTATCTTTATATGATACACAAGTGTATGTTACAAGAATTCCATCAGGCACAGGTGCCGCAGGTTTAAGGCCTCAACGTTAGGCCAAAAGAAAAAAAAAGGCATGGTAAAGTTTTTACTTTAACATCTAAAATGTCACTTGTCGTAAAGAAGAGTGTAATAGAAATCGCCTTTAATAAATCATAATTGAAGTTCCCCTCATCTTCCTTCCATTTAGATGCTAAGTTTATGTCTGAGCATGAAGAAAGGCCCGAAGCGCCCTGTGATCAGGACGCGGCCAGTCGGGGCAGAAGCCAGCAGATTCCTGCGGCGTCCATCCATCCTTAGTCCCATCTTCTGGAGGAAGGGAACAGGCCACGTTTCTCCTAACAGGCCCCACTTAAAAAAAAAAAAAAAAAAGCCAGCCAGCAACTTTCGAGGACATCTGGCTCCCGGGGAACCCAAGCCCCCACAGGCTGAGGAATCTGCCGCGGCACATTTACCAAGATGCACAGGGGGATGTTTCCTGTTACATTTCAAACAGAAACAGTCTGATAGGCTGCAAAACTACACGAATATAAAAAGAAAAGAAAAAATGGAGGCCTCTTCTTTAGTGTGAAAGTCTGTTTCTGTCCTCAGTGGTCTCCCTGCACCATGGCTGAGGGCCCTCAGTGCATGGTGCTTGCGCTGGCCACTGCGATGGCCTCCTGAATTTCTCTTATCACCAGGATCCGAGTCAGCATCTGTCCCATCTGCTCTCTGCTGATAGGCTGGACTGAGTACCAGATGGGGCTGTTGGGGGCCACCACTGGCTCGGGTGTCAGGTAAAAGGTGTCATTCCGGCCTTTCACACTCTGGGGGCTGAAGAACACATCAGTAAAATCTGGATAAAACCTCGTCCATCTCAACCCTTCCACCCTCCCAGATACTACAGGCAGCAGCAGGGAGGCAGCACACCTGAATCCCCTGCAGCCAAGCACTCGGGCCTCCTCTGGGCTGCTGCGAATGCCAGAGGTAGGGCGCCTCGCTCACACACCGCCAGCAGCCGGTGCCTCTGACTGACCCGCCCACCCCCGAGGACTCAGGTGCTGGAGCCCAACCATATGCCTCTTGGGACCAACTTCACCACCCAGAAGGTCCACCTCCAGGTCTTTTCTCATATTGTTTCCTCTGCCCACTCCACTGAAAAGCCCTCAGTTCCTACCTTGGGGACTGACTCTGAGCCTGGGGTCCTTACCTGGTTCATCCCAGGCCCCTCATGTGCTGTACCTCATGACTACATACACAGCACATGCCACCCTCTAACAGCCATCCAACCATCCATTCAAGGTCTACCAAAAGGATACTGCGCACCAGGCCTGCACTGGTTGCTGATATTTAAGAAATGAGCAAGACCCCAGAGCCCCTGCCTTACGGAGCTCACAGATAAGAGGAGAGAGACAGCAATTTAAGTCACATAAGCACACAGACCAAGGAGCAGGCACTGCTACATGCAGGAGGAACAGCCTGGGGAAACAGGCAGGGAATCTGGAAAAGCTTCCCTAACAGAGCTGTTTTTGAGTAGAGAGAGAGATGGGAGCTGACTAGCAAAATGGGTGGCTGAATGGGGGTATCCTCAAAAGGGAAAAATCTCATGCTGAGCCTTGAGAGAGGGAGTCCATGTCCGCTATGAGTGACAAGGAGCCAGTGCATCTTGAGTCCAGAGCCACACAGACATAAGGCTGGCAAGGGGGAGCGCACAAGAGGCCTTGCTGGCCACATTAGGGTCACCCTTCCTCTTTGGAGTAAAAGGAAACCACTGAAGGTTTTACTCTAAGTAATGTTAATTCTTCCAAAGCAGAGGGAACACACCAAAGTGCCGGGGCAAGAGACAGCAAAAGCCAAGGGAGAGTCCCTCAGACCAATGGCAGTGACAAAAGATCAAGGCCACTAAGATGCAGGGCTGTGCTCAGCGTGGTGGGGACAGCCTCTCCGCACCCTTCTGGCCCTCCGGTAATTTCCCTCTCTGTGATAGGGCGCCAACAGGGGACAGGGACCCTTTTCCATCACAGTGCTGGGCCCATCACACGCATGGTTCTGTTTCTTCCTCAGTTTGTGACTAGAGAATGCCTCTGCACAGAGGTACAACGTGTGCGCACACACACGTGGTCACCTGGTCACAACAAAGCCTCCTCACCATTTAAAGAGGTAGAAGTCGTAGAGCTTGATGGGGCATCTCAGTGGATTCTCTGGGTTTTCTGTCTGTTCAGCATACATGTCATCTGTAACTGTAAAACACCCCCACCCCAACACACACAGTATCAGACTGCTTCAGCCGAGCCCAGGATAGGAAACAGGCTTCTGGCCACCCCAACTAGGAAGTCCAGGGCCGGGGAGGGTGTGAGACATGATGGGCATGACAGGAACAGGCAACTATCTTTTCTGGGGCATCTCTGCCTCTAGAAGCGTTTGAAGTTTCTAGCTAGGGAGAAAGGAATGGAGAATTCCTGTCCAGCAAATCCAACCTTCACACTCATCACTAGCCCCCCCAGGGCCAAGGGCAGGACTGGCACCTGTTTCTGCAGCGCCTCCTCCCCTACCTTTCTGGCCTGTCTGGTGTATACCAAGTGCCTTCAGGTACCGAATACTCGTGCTTTTATCCTTAGGGTTGGAGGGGTTCTTCTTGGTCTGTCGCAAGACCTTGGAGAAGGCCAGCTTCATGTGCTGGTCCACCGTCTTCAACAGGAAGTATCTGGACCGCAAGCAAGGGAAAGGGAGAGGGAGGGAGGCCGGGGGCAGGTGTGACTTACCGTGCTCTGGTGGAGTGCTGAAGAAGCCACCGCTCACACTCCCACATCTGGCGGGCCCATACCCACACACACTGTCTAGTGGAGGAGCCTGATGGCAGGGGAGTGGCAGGGCTGTCTGCCTCACTCGTCACCACACAAAAGGTAGTCAAGTGGGGCGAAGGCTTTCAGCAGCCCAAACGCTCTCAAACGTGTGTCAAAGGAATTCAGAAGTCCACCTGGACAGTCTGCATCTTGTCACTAACGCCTCTAGCACACTTACTTGGTGTTAAAGAACATGAGGGTGGTCAGCAGAGTGGACGGGGAGTGGGCCCCGAGCTGCTTGCACTCCCACAGCATCTCCTCAGTCACGTGGCTGGGCAGGACGTAGCCTAAGAGGGACGAGTGCGGCTGCAGCAGGAGGCCACCAGGCGGCCTGCGGCCCCACACGACAGAGACGCGAGGTGCAGCAGGACCATGCAGGACGCGTTTGCCCCAGGTCTCCCCAGGGTAAAGCACAATCATCTGGGAAGCTGGTTAAGACAAAAACAGCTGGGTCCCAGCCCAGATTTCTAGGATCTGGTAACATACATTTCTAACAAGTTCCTAAGACCACACTTAGGAACCACTGCCCTTACCTGATGTTAACTTTTCCTCTAATCCCAGGTTAATGTGGGCCACAAGGATAGCCCTTGGGGAGAGCGAAACACACGTAACTGTAAGCCAAATTCTGCATACATACATATTTCTCTGGAAAGAGGGTACAGAGCTTTCATCAAATTTTCAAAGGTGTCCAAGAGCCCAGAGAGCGGGCACGCATGTCTAAGTGTACTTTGCTAAAATAAACCCCTCAGTGTCCTCCACCTCTAGAAAGCAAGGCCATTCTCATCCCCTCTCAGGATAAGAGGTGGCTGATACTGAGAACTACCAGAGGTTTTCCCCCACAGGGCAGGCATTACTCGGAGACACTGGTTCATAAGGAAACTGAGAGCTGGGCAGGGTCAAAGGTGGGTGTTTGACCAAAGGCCTGAGCCACCAGACCCACACCGAAGGAAGGCAGCATTGGGTTCATCACCAAGGCCCCTCCACGACTTCATCCAACAGCCAATGTGCAAGTGTTTGTGTGCCAGGCACAGAGAGCACGGGATACAGCGGACACCAGCATTCTCTTGCAGGAGATTCAGGATCCCCAGACAGGCATCAAGGGGCCACTTCCAAAAGGCAGGGGAAGAAACATCCAGTCTCATTCTTTGCCAAAGGTGACCCTCCGGCTCCACCAGCGTGCTCCATCCCCTTCAGGCACCTCTGCCTCTAGTCTCCTGTTCTGTGGCCCAGTGGCAATGAAACAAGGTCCCTGCTCTCAGACAGGTCTGAAGCAGGACAAGAGGCAGAAGAGAGCCCTCCCTGGGGAAGGCCAGCCCTAGGATGGTCCCAGGCATTCCCAGACAAACCCTATTTTCTCTGGGTCACTCTGTCATCTGTTGTCACTTCCCTAGCTTTAATCACTTCTTTACAACACAACATGAACTTCAATGCCTAAAAACCAGTGCTCCTGACATGGGAGAAGGGAGATGCAGAGACATCATATAAAAGCCTTTGTAAGTTGTACATATGAACTGCAAGCATCAAAATGATCTTTTACTTTCTATTTTTTAGTTCTGTCCCCTGCAAGGCCTAGAAACAACGATCAACCCAGGAGCAGTGAGCACTCCTAGCAACAAGACTACAGCACTGAACACCACTCACCACTAAAAGAAACTAGGCTCCAGGGAGGACAGACTGATTCCATATTGGGACAGGAAACATCCAAAATGGGCTTAGAACATTTTGGCAAATCAGAAATCAAGAAAGCCAGGGTTGTGTCAAAAGAACTTAAGGGCCAATTTAAAGAGGCTCCAAATGTCCAAAGATGGGCCAATTTGTGCATTTGTAAAGGTTAACAACTACAATGGAAGAATCATATTAAGCATGTTTTAAATTCATTAGTTCACAATGAGTCTTAAAAAAAAAAAGCTAAATGGTTATCACTGGGGGAAGCTGGTGAGCCAACTCCTGCGAAAACTGCTAAACAAAGGAAAAGCAACTCCCCCTTAGCCTGCCTCTTCTATACAATCTAACTTACAGATTCAAAGGTTTGACAAAGGGGAGGTTTTGCCCTGCACATCAGCAGCATAATAATGAAACAGCAGTAACATCAGGACACCCCTCCTCAACTCTAATCAATTAATGGATCGAGACAGAACAGGTATCTGAATAGATAACCTATCTACATAACCTTGCCAAAAATACAACACAAAAATCAAAACCTGATCAATCAAGTCTTTCTATGTAACTACCAATTAACTGTAAATACAGGGGACAGAAGAATATGTTAAAACCACACCACGGGGATGTCATCAACAAAAATTAGCCTACACAACAGTTTAACAGGTGAGTTTCTTCCATACATAAATTGCAAGAAAAAAATTGAAGGGGGAGGTTAAAGATTAAAGCTAAATATTAAAAGGCACATAAGCAATTTTGATGTGTGGGCCTTTGCACCTTGTCTCACAAAAAATTTGTGACATGAGACAATTAGAAATTCAAAGGGTTCATTTTGATGACATTATGGAATTATCTTTTCTTAAAAAAAGTATGAGAATGGCATTGTGGTATGTTAAGAATACATTAAAGTATTTATGGATAGTGTCTGAGATTTACTTCAAAATAATATGGAAGGGGGAAAACAGGTGGCGTATACATGAAACAAGATATCCCAGGGACTGGAAGTGTCATTAATCTATTATGTTAACTTTTACATGTGCTTGAAATTTCCTTAAGAAAATTATTTTAAAAACCAACTTTGCACAGCCACACTTGGCTTGAAAATCTGCAAATCATGTAGAGTGAGTCACTCACTCAGTTTCTGTTCTAATGGCAGCCCCTCCAAGAGGCGTCCCCCATGATACCCTGAACACTTTCTATTCCCTTGTACTTTTTGCTCTTCAAATCACTAAATCATAAATTATTTACATACCCTACTAGACTGTATATAAATTTTGTTCACTATTATATTATCTACACCAAGAATACTGCCTGGCACACAGGCACTCAAAAATTATTTGTTTAACCAATATTTTTTTTAAACAAAATGCTAAGCATGTAACTGTGCAGTGAAGAATGTTAACCAGTCAGAATCATTTCACAGTATATTCATAGATATGGAAGCATTATGCTGTACACCTAAAACTAAGATGTCAATTACCTCTCTCACTTTTTTAAAAAAGATGAAGGAAAAAGAAAAAAAAGGTCGGGGGAATGGTGCAGCAGCATAGTTCAATAGCAAAACCAGGATTAAAATTCAGATATTCATGTGGATGTAAGTTTTCAACTCATTTGGGTAAATACCAAGGGGAGAGACTGCTATACTTATGAAAATGCCAAACTGCCTCGTGAGGTGGCTGCACCACTCTGCACACCCACCAGCACAGAGAGAGAGCTGCCCTGCTCCCTACCCGGCATTTGGTGCCTCCCGCGGTTTGAGACTTCAGCCCTTCTGACAGGTGCACAGTGGTATCTCATGATTTTACCTTGAGATTCCCGATTCCCTGATGATGTATGATAAGCATCTTTTCATACAGTTATCTGCCATCTGTGTATCTTCTTTGGTGGAACATTTGTTCACATCTTTTGCCCATTTTTTTAATCAGGTTGTTTTCTTACTATTGAGTGTTAAGAGCTCTGTGTACATTCTCGATACCAGTCCTTCATCAGCTATGTGTTTTGCAAAGACTTTCTCCCAGTCTGTGGCTTGTCTCTTCAATTTCTCCTAACAGTGTATTTCACAGAGAAGTTTTTAATTTTAATGATGTCCAGCTGACTGAATTTTTCGTTTCACAGATGGTGTGCAGCGTGTTTTATGTAAGAAGCCTGCATCAAACCCAAGATCACCTAGATTTTCTATTTCTAGGAGTTTTATAGTTTTTAGTTTTACATTTATCTCTAGGACCCATTTTGAGTTCATTTTGTGGAGTGTGTGAGGCCTATGTCTAGACTCATCTTGTCATGCGGACGTTCAGCTGCTCCAGTGCCGTTTGTGGAAACGAGCCTCCTTCACTGAACTGCCGGTGCCCTTCTGTGAAAGGTCAGTTGGTTATATTTGTGGGGCTCTACTTCTGGGCTCTACTCTGTCCCCCTGACCTGTTCTTTCACCAGTAACCTGTACACAATGTTTTCAGCAGCTTTATTCATAATTGCCAAAACTTGGAAGCAACCAAGATGTCCTTCAGTACATGATGGATACACAAACTGGTCCAGCCATACAATGCAACATTAATTTGGCAATAAAGGAAGCCATGAAAAGACACACATGAACATTAAATGCATATTGCTAAGTGAAAAAAATGAGTCTGAAAAGGCTACATACTAAATTACTCCAATTCCATGACATTCTGGAGAAGGCAAACTACAGAGACAGTAAAAAGATCAGTGGTTTCCAGGGATTCAGGGGAGGAAGTGAGAAATGAATAGGTGGAATGTGGGATTTTAGAGCAGCAAGACTTCTGTATGGTACTGTACACACACGTCATGACACATCTGCCAAAGCCTGCTGAATGGGCCCACTGAGTGAGCCCTAATATAAACTCTGGATTTAGTAACTACTGTATCAATACTGGCGCATCAAGAAAACTACAGAAACATACCACAGTAATATAAGAGAATACAGGGGAAATGCTCTGTGAAAGAGCATACAGGAATTCTCTGTACCTCTGGCTCAATTTTTCTGTAAATGTAAAACTGCTCCAAAAAATATATTAAGAAAAAAAAACACACACACAAAACCTTAGACATTCTACTGCAAAGCTCATGTTCTTTCCAATGTGACATGCTGCCCAGGAGGTTACCTACGGGTAAAGCAAAAATTATGTTCTAAAATAGAACATTTGTTCAACTGTAAGGATAAAACCCCCAATACTTAACAGGAGTAACCTACAAACAAAACAATTTGTAATAGTTAATTTTGCCAATAATTCTAATAATAGGAAAAAAAGAGTAACTACCCCATGCTCTGCATGCCCGTGTCCTTGCTAGGACCAGCCGGGTTTTCCGTCTGGTGAGCAGTGCCCTTTCCACATTAGGCCAAGCAGTACAGAAGCCGCCGCTGGGGCCTGGGGCTGGGACCTCCTCACCCACACGCTGCACCAGCACCAGCCTCACAAGCATCTGCTCTTTTTTAAACCCAGATGGGAAAGACATCCAAGGACTAGGAAGACTCTTACCAAGTGGAGTGACTCGGGGCTGAACATCCTTCAGAACTTCATGCAGCCACTCCGTGAATCGAACATAATAAAGATCAGAGAAAATGTCATCCACCCGTCCATTTTCAAAAAGATACTAGAAGAAAAACAACCAATTAAAAGTGTTTGGTAGTTGCCCGAGTAAGACTTTCAGAGGAAATAAGACATTCTTCTATCAGGCCATCACCTCCCCCTACCTATTCCCTCCCAAGCCCACAGAGCAGAGCAGGTCAGAACCATGCAGCATGTGACACTCCCACACATGCTTCCTATCCTGTGACCTGACTTTCCCGGCACTCTCCAGGGGTTAGTGGGGCCAATTTTGTGAAGGCATTTCACTCAGACAGGCACTGCCTTGTGGTAGCAAAAACATGATGTAGGCCTGGGGCTGGCCTCTTAGTAATGATGCACGTTAAATAACTCATGTGAGTCTTTTAACTCTCAGGGCTGTTTTCTTATGTGTATGTAAATGGAGATGACCATGCCTGCCTCCCAGGACTGGGGGGGGCATGGAATGAGACAGCGTGGAAAGCAATTCACCCAGTGCCCTGGGTGAGGAACAAACAGGCAGGCAGGTTTTCTGAGGCCCAGACAAATGGCAAGTCCCAGCCAGCAAGGGCTCTAGAGTCCATCACACTGTGGGCTCCTCCACAAGAGCGTTCAAACACAAAGAAATCCACCTCTGCTCTCCTAAGCTGCCCGTCCTCAAGTGAGCTTCTCTGTTATGCTTCACCTAAGATGCCCTGAAGATCAGTTGTATATTCTAGCTGGACTCCTTCAAGCAATCACTTGGCACTCATGCTGGGACAAGCCAGTACGAGGATTCTGCTCTGGGTAAGTCATGTTTATACACAACATGGGTTACTTTTAATAAAAAGAGTGTTATATAAATGCTTTGTGATTTAAAAAGAAAAAAGGCTCTAATGTAATATACCAAATAATAGAACAGAAGGTTCTCTAGATGGTGGGATTATGGATGCTTATTCTTTTAAGTGAACATGTACTCTTTTGCAACTTTAAAAAATGTACATTTAAAAACTCATTATAACCTGATGAAGGGGGTAGTGTAATCACCATAATATTGCTCATTTAATTGTAGATTAATGATATTAAAATAAACTTATTAAAAAAATAAAATAAAATAAAATAAACTCATTATAAAGTTGAAAGAGATGTCCTTATTATAAACCACTTGCTTGTCATTTCACTAATCTGACTAACCAATGGGAACACAGCTCCAACATGTTCCTGTGAAGTTCTGTTTCCTACCTTTTGAATACACAGGAAAATATAGTAGAGCACATCTGGGTCATAGGGTTCACCTTCTCCGTTTCGAGCTTCCCGTGTCATTAGACAGAGCCCGTAATTCAACTCAGCCACGGCAGAAGAGATGAGATCTTCCTGGAATCGCAACAGCTGGCGCCCTGCAACACAAGGCCCTAAGGTGAATGGGAGGCCTGGGAGCAAGCATCTCTCTACTGGCCGCTCGTGTCCCTGGAAGCAGGGCTCAGAGCAGAGTGGCCACCAGGTGTCAGGATGGTAATGGTCACTTGTGTCTACGGTCAGACCTGGCTACCAAGGCTGTAATTCTGTATATCCTACTATACCGAGGACTTTCTTTCCACAATCCTTCCCACCTCAAATCAGCAGGTAGCCCCAAATTAGTAGGGCCAAGATACGGAAGCTAAAACCCCCAACGCACCTCTGCGATGTGAGGAAGCATATGAGCATACTGCTAAGGACGGAGGGCCTGAGCACTGCTTCCAGAAGTGGCCCTGCCCATCTGCTACGTAGACTCCAGAAATCCACGTGTACAAAAATGCCTAGTCTGGGGCAAAACCTCACAAATCCGGGTCATTTGCGGCAGGTCAGGCCTACGTGCTGCTTGTCATGAAGTCAGCTGATGCTCCCTAGACCCGAGAGCCAAGGGACACCACTTTTCCGCCTTTCTGTCCCCCTGCTGCTTCAGTCCCACCGCATTTTAGACAAGAGCCCACCCCCTTCTCCATCCCAAACACTCACTCCCAATGGGTGCCAGTCTGTTCTGAGCATCCTTCTCTAGCTCAGCATTCTTGGTCTGGGCCCAGTTTTTCCATACTTCCAGCCCTTCTTCTGGCTTCAGAGAATTTGGAAGCAGAAGTTCTGGGGAAGACTGTGGCTGTGACTGTGGTTCAACCTCAGCAACCTGGACGGTCTGGGCCTATAAGAGAGAAACCATGGACGTGTTCTGCATCAGGCCCTTTGGCAAAACTGCCAGAAAAACGTTGCTTTTAGTTCGTTTAATAAAAACATCTCCCCCCACCTCGCTGTCCTGCTTTCAAAAACCTTTGAAGGCTCTACTCCTCACTTAAGGTAGCAAATTCTGGTGCAGCACTTCTCAGCCCTGACTGTACTTTTGAATCTCTGATTTAAAAACACAAATAACTGGGCTCTACCCCGATAACCTTTTTTTTATATTTCAATAAAATTTATTTAAAAATAAAATTCGGTTTGTGGGAAGGTTTAAGTTCGTAATTCAGTCTCTTTAATTATAGGTCTGTTCAGAGTGTTTATTTCTTTTTGAGTCAATTTTGCTAGTTTTTTCTAAGAATATGTTTCATTTAGGTTGTCCAATTCATTGGTGCATAGTTATTCAGAGCATTCTCTTTTAATCCTTTTTATTTCCACAAAGTCAGTGGTAATATCCCCACTTTCATTTCTGATTTTAGTAATTTGAGTTTTCCCTAATTTGGTCAGTCTAGCTAAATATTTGTTAATTTTGGTGATCTTGCCAAAGAAACAACTTTTGGTTTTGCTCATTTTCTCTATTTCCTGTATTTCCATTCTAATATTTATTATTTCCTTCCTTCTATTTGTTTTGGGTTTAGTTTACTCCTCTTTTTCCAGTTTCCTAAGGAGGAGAGTTTGGTTATAATTTGAAATTTTACGTAAAAAAATTGTTTATAGCTGTAAATTTCCCTTTAAGCATTGCTTTTATCACATCCCATAAATTTTGGTATGTTGTGTTTGCTTTCTTATTCATCTCAAAGTATTTTCTAATTTTCTGTGTGATTTATTATTCGACTAGTTGGTTATTTATGTTTAATTTCCACAAAATCTTGAATTTCTCAAATTTCCTTCTGTTACTGATTTCTAATTTCATTCCATTGTGATCAGAAAACATACTTTGCATGATTTCAGTCCTTTTAAATGTATCGAGACTTGTTTTATGGCTGAGCATGGGGTTTCACCTGGCTCCCGCACTTGAGAATGTATATCTCCTGCTGCTGGAGGGTGGAGTGTTCAGTGGGTGTTTGTCAGGTCGAGATGGCCCGAGGATCTTTTTATAAGGGGGTATCAGTCTTTTAAAAACTTTCCCACATAAAAAAATCAATTCTAATTTTTGGTCACTGCTCAGAACTACTGGCCCAAAGCACTGCTCATCAAACTATAATGTGCTAACAGATCACTTGGGTATTTTATTAAAGGGCAGATTCTGATTCGAAAGGTCTCAGGTGGGACCTGAGATTCTGTACTTCTAACAGGCTCCCAAGTTGAGGGAGCTGGTCTGCAGACCACACTTTGAGCACCAAGTGTCCAGAGCAGTGACTGTTAACCGTGGTTGCACTTTAAAATCATCTGGGCTGCTTTTAAAAAGTAACTCGTACAACATGGATGGAGCTAGAGGGTATTATGATCAGTGAAATAAGCCAGGAAGAGAAAGACAAGTACCAAATGATTTCCCTCATTTGTGGAGTATAACAATGAAACAAAACTGAAGGAACAAACAGCAGCAAACTCACAGACTCCAAGAAGGGACTAGTGGTTACCAAAGGGGAGGGGTGGGGGAGGGTGGAAGCAGGGGATTGAGGGGCATTATGATTGGCACACATGGTATGGGCAGTGGGGGTCATGGGGAAGGCAGTACAGTACAGAGAAGACAAGTAGTGGCTGTGGCATCTTACTCTGCTGATGGACAGTGACTTCAATGGGGTATGGAGGGGACTTGATAATATGGGTGAATGTAGTAACTACCATGTTTTTCATGTGAAACCTTCATAAGAGTGTTTATCAGTGATACCTTAATAAAATAAAATAAAAAAGGAAAAAAAAGGAAAGCATATAAAGTATGTTACAGTGTCAGAAGGCAAGATGGGAAAGAGGTTTATTTAAGGGACACAGTAGCCTGCTTAAAAGGGCTCCTACTGGCTCCATTTGTGATAATTTGAGCATCAAAAGGAATATGATAGAAGTGGAGTAAAACACATTGGACTAAAAAAAACAGCAGAAAACCAGAACCACAATAAATCCATAATGATACTCACAAATGAAATAAACCAAAGAAAAAAGAAAAAAAAAGTGCCCATGCCCGAGCCACATGCCCAGCTTCCGATTTACTTGATCTAACGCGGAGACCTGCCACTGATGTTTCTAAAAGCTCCTAGTTCACTCTAATGTTCAGTGCAGTTGAGAACCATCATTTAGAGAAAGTACAAGTTCAGCCTCTCCCCACCATCATTAAATGAGAGGGTGATGCGAGGATCTGTCTGCTTCTCTGGCTGCACGGAAACTTCCCTTCTCACTTTCTTCTCACTGACACTGCTCTGGCTCATCAGGGCAGTTTCGGAAGACAGGAGGCACTGCTCTGGCTTCCTGCCTCTGGAGGAAGAACGGTCCCACCCTCAATGGCCTGACAGGCAAGCCGTGCACACAACAGGGCGGAAAATGTTCACAAACCTCAATCTCAATCCCCACTGGGGAGAAAGCCACCAACACGCACACCAAGCACAGGTTCTTGGATCTCACACACCTGTCTACATTCTTAACAAATTCCCTAGAGCAATTCTCCATGCCAGCGCCTACCTAAGGGCTGAGGAATGTCAAATCATTCAAACTAGAGGGCAAAGTAATTTATACATGACATGTCAATTTGCTTATCAACAAATAAAAATAAAAACTATCCCACTAGTTTTGGTAAGACATTAGACAAGGAGGCACAGCAACCCCACTGCCAGGCCCTTAACTGCCTGTCACTCAGGAGCTCCACTCCAGACCCACTTCTCAGTTCAACTCCCACCTCCCTGGTGAGTCTCTTCATTGCCCAGTTTGGATTCCCACATCTGCAGGAATGACAGCCAACCCTGCACCTCCTGGCAGGACCTCCTCTGAACCCAGCTGGGGGTGCTGCGGCTCTCCAGCCGGACATCTCACAGCCAGCTCAGACTAACGCCTGCGAAGGGAACTCATCCCTCCCTGTCAAGAGTGCCCTCCTACCTGTTCAAGGGCACTGCCACCTACCCAAGTGGGAAGTTCAGGAGCCTGACTGAATGAGGAGGTGGGGGCCTGGGCATGCAGGACGAAGCTGCTCTACTGGCCTTTCAGCCAGGCCCCCTTCCAAGTGCCAGCCTCCACCCACTGAAGGTAATTTTTCCAAGTGTCTTGACAACAAAAACTCTTCACATGTCCAAACGTCTGAGTGGGTACGGGTGGTAGTGAGCCCATGCAGGCTGACATCTACTGATGTAAGTAGCACCTCGCACACACTGGCATAGAATTTTCCCTATTTATAATAAAGCCCTTGGGAAGTGACATGATCTTAATTTATTAAGAATAATTTCAAGATTATTCTTGCTGATCTATGAAGAATGGACTGAAGAGCAAAAGTGGAAGCAGGTGCTGTGGGCCTGGACTAGGATGGCAGCAGTGGAGATGACTTAAGAAATTCTGACAAGGTCAGTGGTAGAACCTATGTGGCTGGTTCATGAACTGGCTGGGAGGAGTAGGGGAATCAGACTCAGGGATGGGTTTCAGCTTTGGAAAAGGGGGGACATGGTACCACTTTCTGAGATGGCAAATTTTTGATAGTGGTAGAGATGAAGCTAGTCAACAGCTGAGATACTGTCAATAAATATAAGTAAATGGTAAGCAGGGGCTGCTGAAGGTATAGAAAGGGTCCTGAGGGAAGGTGTGGCCTACAGGTAAAGGTCTGTGCTGACGCAGCACAGAGGTTAAGACGCGGGGCCCCAGAGCCAGCTTGTCCAGGGCTGAACCCCAGCTCTGCCACTCACTACCTATGGCACTGGCCTGGTCGCTCAAATCTCTCTGCTTCAGTTTCTTCATCTATAAAACAGAGACAGCAGTACATGCCTCATTAAGATAGGTGTGAGAATAGTTAGTATGTGTAACACTGCAAACAGCGCCTGACAGACAGGGTCATGATTATCATCTTCAGCAGCAGGAGCTGTCCACAAGTGGACACTGGACGCCAAGGCTGTAGACAGAAGCCCCTCAGGGAGAAGAGGCCAGCACTGAGCTCTGTGTGGCTTAGCCAGGGGGGAGAGGAGGAGGCAACAACCAAGCATCCTGGGGAGGAGAAAGACCCAAAGGGCTAGGAAGGAGACCGGAGCGGGTTAACTGCATGGATGCCCAGAGAAGAGATTCAAGAAGGCAGGTATGGCCTGGTATCCTGCGCTGCCATAGGAGATAAAAGCAGACGCACCTGTTGACCTGGCCACAGGAGGGCACTGTCATGGGCAAGTGAGGTCGGCTCGTGCAGAAAACGCTTTTGAGAACTCTGGGAATAAAGTAGAGCAGAGAAACAGGGCAACAGACAAAGGTGGATGGGAGGCGGTGGGAGGGCTCACCCTAACTCTGGACTCACAGGCAGGCCGGAAGAGCTTTCATAAATGGCATGCCAGGGGAAGGAGCACAGCGCCAGTCACAAGCTCTTCTCAGGGCTCCACAACCCTCCCGCCACGGGCTGGGAGTGCACCAACAGCAGAGACTATGCCCCAGCGCCCAGCACAGTCGACAAGGAGGGCAGAGGGGTGTCTGTGGTGTAATGGCTCTTCCCAATTTTCCTTTTTCTGGTAATAATACTTGACAAGTGTTCTAACAAGACTTTCTCCAAGGAGATATAGGCTCTGAAGAACATGGCCTACTAAAATGAGCTCCAGAAAAGACCTCCACTGAAGGGCCCAGATACACAAATTACAGAGCCCAGTGCAACCACAAGGCCGACCTTCCCTGGCTCAGGCCCAGGGAAGCCTAGGAGAGGCCCAGTGCCTGTTATCCCTGTGAACAGAAGGGGAGCAGAGAGCATGGCACAAGCCTCCCGCCTGGTCCTACACATCATCGTTGTACGTGCCTGTGCTGGGCTCCGCTCTGTCACTGAGACTCTTAGGGTCTGGAAACACTTCCTACCACAGATCAGATCAAGCCCAACTCATGGCTTTGGGAAGCTGACCCCTGTGCCCTGTACTAACTCCTCTTCCATGTTGCCCAGGCCATGTCCCTTTTGTCCACCTCTGGCTCTGTGTTCACGCTGCTCTATTATTCTGTTAGCCTAACCTACAAACTAGAGATCAGATGCCACATTTACCACAAAGGTGCCTTTTTAACCTAAAATGAGTTCTGGGTTCCCAGTGTGTCCATGTGTGTGGCACACAATGTCACACCGGACTGTGCTGCCTTATAAGTAACTCAGCAACAGGAATCATATGCTCACTTCCACAACTAGACTATACGCTACGTGAAGGAATGACTCTGCATCGCCCTACTTCTGGGCCTGGCCACTGGATGTTTAGGTCCCTAACAGTCACCTAAGGTGATACACTGCTGCCTATGAACCAACCTGGTAAGGCTCTGCAAAACCAATCACGTATGGCCTGTGTTTCTGAGTGTGGTCCCTGGCCTAACAGTGCCTTATTTGTGCCAGCTCCCGCGCAGGCTTTCCCAAGAGCCCCTGCCCTCCGAGGCACACTGCCTTCAGGCGCCCATAAGACCAGAGGCCCTACACGTGCTTGAAAGGTCCACCAGACAAGGGACTGAGAAGTTTACTTACAGTCTTGAAAGATGGATCTATCCACACCTCTGTGACAGCCTTAAAAGGATTAACCAATAGAAAAGATATAAGAGAGTTCTATTTTGGCAACTTTTCTGTAAATCGAAAAGTATTTCAAAATAAAAAGTTTTAAAAGTATTTCAACATAGCCACCAGAAAGCTGGGTTAGCCAAAGCTAATCTTTACTTTTAAGGAACATGACAGCACCCTTGGGAGGCCCCACAGCACAGGTAGCGAGCAGTTCGTGCCATCCAGAGGCGCTCCCTTTCCCAGCCCCAGCATCTGCTAGAGGTTTAAGACCTTCTGATCCAGCTGCACTGTGTGGACGGATGACACTGAGGACCCATCTCCCTGTGGTGAGTGCACAGCCTGTGATCTGTTCAAGTCCCAGGACACAGGCCGCACATGGGTGGCCTGTGAGTCTCTACCAAGAACTCTGCTCTTTCTGAAGACAGACAGCATGGAAGTGCCCCAGGCACCCACCCCCAATGCAGTTTCTGGTCGTTTCACCTACCAGGTGCCCATCCCCCAGTCTCATCTCCCCCACCCCAACCCCACAGTAGGGCAAGACCAGCATCCTGGCAGGAAGCAGGCCAGAGGCGCCAACGGCCGCCAGCACACCCTGTGTTGTGCCAGGCCGAGGGAGGAGGTGGCCCTCAGACAAGTGTCACTTACTGAACATGGGACCTGGAGCTGCTGCGGCGGCGGCGGCGTCTGCTCCTGCGGGGGCTGCTGTGGCTGCTGCTGGGGGTCCCATATATGGACAGTCTGAGCTGTATTCTGGTACGTGCCGGCCACGGCCTGCACAGCCACTGGAATGTGGATGTTGCCATTCATGAACTGTGCTGGAAAGAGAGAGTTTGCCAGGGTCTGCACCACCTCTTCATGGGAGTTTTTCACTACAGACGTGGTGCCCACCATCTTCTCCTTGTCATCCTCGAGCTTCACAGCTGCCAGCGCCGTGGGTGAGCCGCTGACGTGAACTGTGTTGTAGGCTTCCTGGGGAATGGCGATGTGCGTAATGCTCTGCTGCTGAGGGTCGCCCCGGGGCTGGGCAGAGTACACAGGGATGGTCCAGGTCTCTCCAGTAGGGCTAGTAATGGTCCCAGTGGCACTGTACAGGTGGGCACTGTCTACCGTCAGCAGGTCCGGCCTCAGAGACACGTAACTCTGCTGCTGGCCCTGTGGGATGGCCAGCACGGTGGCCACCGGCTGCCCTGAGATGGCATAGGACACAGTGATGGGCATGTCCACTTTGCGCTTCTTCACCGGCTGAAGGACGCTGGCGGTGCTGACCCGCCGCTCCCCTTCCCGGGGTGAGCCCTGCTGGGACGGTGGTGGGGAGAGAGCACCCACGGTCTGGATTTGGATCTGCTGACCTCCAGCAAAAGACTGGCCAGCCACCAGCTGAGCCTGGATCTGCTGATGGGGGATGTGCTCCTCTGGGATCTCAGCAGCCTGGATCTGCTGGGCCGCCTGCACATGCTGCACCTGGATCTGGGCTGCCTGCAGCTGAGAGGGGCTGGGGCTCTGCAGAGACGGGGTCTGGATGGAGGGGGCTGCCGGCTGTGGGGCTTGGCCTTGGATCTGCACCTGGACCTGGATGGGCTGCTCTGCAGGCTGGTGGACAGTGAGCTGCGGGGACAGCTGCTGCGCCGAGACCTGCTGCGGAGACTGCTGCACCTGCACCTGCACCTGCAGCGACAAGGCCCCAGTGAGCGTGTGCACCCTGGACCCACGCACGGCCCCACCGCACACTCAAAGCCACACACTACCCCCCGCGCCACCCCCCACTCTTTTAAAGCTTCACCCCTTTGTTTCTGCCCAGGATGAGTGTATGACTTATAAATATGTAAAAACTAATTTATCCATGATAAGTGACAACAGGTGCAGGGAACAATGGCCTAAAAGCTCAGAAAAACAAGTACATTTTATAGGCATTCAATTCCCAATTCGGGATCAAAACTACTCCTACCAAAAGCAAGTGGAAATGGAGCAGAGACAAAACTCTTCAATCTCTTTTGGCGATATCTTAAACCTTGCTGCTAAAATGCAGGCACTGATGAATGATTCTCTAAGAGTGCTTATTTCAAATACCTTTGTTTTACTTACAAGCCACTAAAAATGCTACACCATTCTTGGTAAGTTAACTTAAGGTTACCGTATTATTCCTGGATCACTGACTTCTGAGAATAACACAGCTCATGTCTCACTGCTGACACGTCACCACACAGAGCAGCATGAAAGGATGCTATTCCTGGTATGTCATTAAAAAAAGAATTTTCCACCACACACATATCTAAATTGCTCTAAACACAGGCAGGAATTAGGAAGATAGAAAACAAAAAGGCAAATGAAGGACTCTAGTAACAGAACACGACACACCACAAAAAACAGCCAAGGATGGAGCTGGGGCAACTGGCTATGCCCATGACAAGATGAGCTGGATCTCTTCCTCATATCATCCACACAAAAACACGGGAGAGGATCTGAACAGACATTTCTACAAAGAAGATACGCAAATAGCCAATAAGCACACTTATGTTCTTGGGACCCACCTGAGAGCAACAGAACCAGAAACTCCAGGAAACAGGACAGCAATCCGTATCTCAACAAGTCTCGCAAGTAAAGGATGCACCCTCAGGTTTGAGAACCAGTGCTTTACACCAAGGACATAAAGGAAACTATGAAGCCAATTACTACAGAACAGCAGTTTTCAAGCTTTCCGGTCTCAGGGCCCTCTCAAAAAATTACTGAGGACCTCAAAGAGCTTTAAAAAAAAAACAAACATAGGTATAGATAGCAGTTACTGCATTAGAAATTAAAACTAGGAAATTTAAAAATATATAAATTCAGTAAAAACTACCATATAAACCAATCACATATTAACAGAAATACTTTTGAAAAATAAGTATTTTTGGAAAAATCTGCCAAAACAAAAAATTTTTTGTAAGAGTTGCACTATTTTGCATTCTTACAAAGCTAATGGCTGACTTCATTGAAGACAGCTGGATTCTCATCTCTGTTTCTGCATTCAATCTGTTGTACACACATCACACATGGCCTCTTCAAAACCTTTTTCTTAATTTTTTCAACATTTCTAGGCTATATGGTTCATCTGCAAGCTTTTTCAAATTGTTGCAAATCTCAAAAAGTATTTCCTATATACTTATTGAAAAAAATCCACGTATAAGTGGACCCTTGACATTTCAAACCTGTACTGTTCAAAGGTCACCTATATTAGATCAACTGTGTCAAAAAACCAACTGACAGACTGATATTTAAACAAGAATAATTTTTTTTTTAAGTAGATTGAAACTTAAACCTACACTTAAGGTGATTCTCAAGAAACAAAAAGGAAAAAGCATATCCCTAAGCCTAGTACATGCTGGACAACCTATGTATCTATGAGAGAGGGAACATCTCTGGGGAAAATGAACTTGGTTTTACTGCTTCAAAAAGCACTGTCTCTCACCTGTCAGCCCCTCACAAGTCAAGTGGCACTCCAGTTCCCTTCACATGTCAATCATACTTTCTCGTTCAGCTCCCTCCACCTTTTCTAGAATGTTTAATTGCTTCTTTTTTTCTGTTGATCAGAAGAGATACACTTAAAATAACTATACCTCTGGGCTCTCCATCACACATCATGGACAGAACTGACCGCTTCCTCCTTGAGCAGGCTGACTTTCAGCCTGGACACACTGTGTTCTGTGTCTACTGGGCAGCTACCAAACTGGGATTAGATCTCAAATAGGAGCTGCTTCTATTGTTATTATTTTCATGACTTCTCTCCTAGGTTCTTTGTTTCATCTGTTGTCACTTAAGCTTTTCAGGAGTATGTTCTCAAGGTAGCCCATAGATCAGCAGCATTACCATTTGACCTTGGGAGTTTGTTAGAAATCCAAATTCTCTAGAAACAAAAATACTAGGTCAAAGAGATATCTGGAACCCCATGTTCACAGCAGAATTATTTACAATAGCCAAGACATGAAAACAATCTAAGTGTCCATTAATGGATAAAGAAGTTGTAGTATTTACAATGGATGATTATTCAGCCATAAAAAAGGAGAAAATCCTGCCATTTGCAATAACATGGATGAACCCTGAAGGCATTACGTCAAGTTAAATAAGCCAGAGAAAGACAGATACTGTATGATCTCACTTATATGTGGAACCTGAAAAACAAACTCAGAAAGATAGATCAAATTTGTGGTTGCCAGAGATGAGGAGGAACTGCATGGATGGTCAGAAGGCACAAACTCCAAGTTGTAAGATAAGCAAGCACTAGAAATGGGGTGTCCAGATGAGAACTACAGCTCACACTGCTGCAGGATATACAGGCAAGTTTTAAGTCAGTGAATCCTAAGACTTCTCATCACAAGGAGAAAAATTTTTTAATCTGTGTAATATGACGGTCGTTAACCAAACTTATTGTGGTAAGCATTTTGCAATATATATGTCAAATTATTAAGCCATATATCTTGAACTCATACAGTGGTGTATGTCAATTATATCTCAATAAAACTGGTGTGTGTGTGTGTGCACATGAGTGCACACGCAGGTTTGCAGAACAGACCTGTGACCTGCTGAATCAGAATGGTAAGGGGAGTCACTTTTGTTTTAAGAGACCTTCCAGATGAGTGTAACAGGCCCTAAAGTGTGATATCCACTAGTCTCTGAGTTTTATTGGACCTCGCTTGTCTAGGTTCTCAACTAGTCTGCCAATGAATAATCAATTTCTTTTTCCTCAGTGTCATTCAGAAACTGAGTAACCTAGAGCTCAACACAATGTAAGAACTTAAGTGTTCCAAGTCAGGAACAATGAGAACCCTGGAGTAACACATGCATTACCCCACTGGGGATTTCCCCTTCCAAACAATTACTGAAGCTTAAAAAAATGCACATCTAATATAATTTCTTGATTTTGTTTTACTTTGTTTCTGGCTAAAGTATAAGACATATATTTTATTTAAAAGAAAATAAACTGGGTGTGTTGGGTGAATATCCATATTCCACCTCATAAATCTTTAAAATTACTTTACTTCCCTAAGAAATAAGAAACAATTCCTCTTTCAACATTTCTCTAATGCTGCACTGGACCAACGCCCATTAGCTAGTTACATGTTGTTAGCAATCACATGAGATGTCATTAGTCTGAATTACGATGTGCTACAAGCATGAAACACAACCAGATTTCAAAAGATTTGTACCAAAGAAAAACAAAATAGTTCGGCAATAATATATACTCGTTATATGTTGAAATAACATATTGGGTTAAACGTGATTTTGAAAAATTCAATTTCACCTCTTTCTTTTCCCCCTTTTAAAAAAGAGGCTACTGAAAAACTGAGAGTAAGATCTATGGCTGCCATTCCAATTCTTGTTCTAAGTCTCACTGGGAGAGAGCTGAGGCAGTGCTCCGGGTGACAGAAAATGACCCCATTAACGTAGAAATCACAGCACCTGGGGTCCAGACCAACCTCCGCCTGTTAACAACTATCAGCAAACTGTAGGGATCTTGGCAGAATTCCACCACTCAAGTAACACTGTTCTGAAAGTGGTTAAGTCTCTATCCAAGTATTAGACATTTACCAAACTCTTATACAAATAAACTCAGAAACACAGTCAAGGAAGAGATTTAAATGTGGGTAAAAAACTGAACATAAAAGGCCAAAAAGGCAGCAATAAATGGTCCACCAAATTCCAATCGGCCCACAAAGCACCAGTGAGAAAGTAGCTGATTTAATCCTGTGTTTGGCTGCAAACCCGTATTTGCAGAATTCACCATCTTACGAGCTCCACCTCCCCAAGGCAGAAGCTGGAACAACTTCCCCAACCTCTCCTGCAACTGGAGTGCAGGCATGTGACCAAAGCTTCCCAAATTAGACACAGTGCATTAAATTCAGACTCAGAAGGGACGAACATGAGGCAGCAAGAACCACAACCTCCACTTTCTGGTGAGACTGGAGGCCTGTGGCAGAAATGGAACAAGATGGCATGGCTCCGAGTGAGACTGGGAAGGCTCAGAGCTGCACCCAGGGGTGTGGCTGAAAGTATGCCACAGGCAAGCAATGTGACCTGAGTCCTGTTCCTGGCCATGATGCATCCAAGTCCCATTCTCTGGCCCTCCCATAAATTCCCTGAGCTAACTACTATCTTTTAATCAATTCTTTTTCTGAGTACACTAGAGGATGTGGGGGAATGCTCCCTCCTAGTTATAACCAAGAATCAAAACCCAGATGGATACAGAAAACATCACACCAAGTTGAAAACTTTAAAATAGTATTTAGCCTGGGAGAGGGGATGTTCACAGAGGGTACCAGAGAGTTGAACTGCATCTGTAACATTTGTCTTTAAGAAAAAAAAAAAAAAAAGGCAAAGGGCCAACTCTGGGAGTGCTCTTCTACTTGTGTGTAAATGTCTGTCTGGATGTTTTTCAAATGTTTGAAAAGCAACTGGGGCCTGGCACTAACAAGAAGAGGAAGAGGAGACACCAGCTCTTACTGAGGGTGTACCATACGCCAGGCAGTCTGTTAGGGCTCTGAGTAACTACAACATAAATTCTCTTGTTTCCATGATGTAGATAAGGAAATGGACTCAAAATGGCTAAGTCACTTGCCTAAGATAGCATATTTAAAGTAGCAGAGGCAGACTGAACTCATGTTTGTCTAAGGGCCAGGTCTGGCTCTTGATTACCACCTTCCTGACTTTCGGCAATTCTACACCGCAGTGAGGGGTTCGGACCATCCCAGCATGGAGGGAATGTACGACAGCAAGAAGAAAAAGAGAACGAAGAACCCAAGCCAGGATGACAAATGATAAGACTTGTACTTTGCGCCACTGAAGCCTTCAGATTTTTAACTTCTAGCAACAAGCAGAAGTGCTGTGGAGTCCCCTCCCCCAGGGCATCCTCAGTGGGGCCAGATGGAGTTCCTGCCCTGCAGAAGGGCAGAGGAGAAATGTGTTTTTGGGTGCAGGCCCCTGGCATATGCCACCAGAGGGCCCTCTCTCTGGCACACACATTTACCTCCACACGGATGCATTAGCAAGTACCCTCTCAAGGGAGCTCTTGAAAGGGACGTTCCCAACGAACCTCCTCACCGAGCTTAGGCAGACCTGACGGCAACAGGAAACTGAAGCCATTCCCAGTATTATACAAAATGTCGAGGTATTTCCACGGGAACTCTTCCTTCTGCCTTCAGAAGGCTCCTCCCTAGCTTCATTAGATGTATGCTACTGTGATATTGTCATATAAGAAGAAACATACTATTTTGGACTCTGTCTCTCATTCCTGACCAGAGCTTCTAAAATCTCTGTAATTTCCTAAGCGACAATAGAGGTGCAAGGAGCACCATGTGTTCTAATGAGGCGACTCTAGGTGGGCTCCTGAGTCAGGGGTGGTCTCCAGAGAAGACCAAGCCATGCTTAAAAGTTTGGAACTTTCAGCCCCACCCCTCATTCTCTGGAGAAGGAAGAGGGGCTAGAAAGTGAGTTACTAATCAATCATGATATAGTCACATCAAAGTCCCAAAAGTATGGGACTCGGGAGCTTCTTGGTTAGTGAACACATCTATGTGCTGGGCAGGTTGTCCACCCAACTCGACAGGACAGAGGCTCCTGCACTCAGGACCCTTCAGAACATCTAATTAAAAAGCTTCTGCCAGCAAAGGGCACCACCAACAAAATGAAAGGTAGCCTACTGAATGGGAGAAGATATCTTGAAATGATACATCCCATAAGGGACTAATATCCAAAATACATAAAACTCATACAACTCAACACCAAAAACACAAATAATCTAATTTTAAAAATGGGTGGAGGACCTGAATAGACATTTTTCCAAGGAAGACATACAGAAGGTCAACAGACACTTGAAAAGATGCTCCACATCACTAATCCTCAGGGAACTGCAAATTAAAACACAATGAGATATTACTTCACACCAGTCAGAATGGCCACTATCAAAAAGACAAGAAATAACAAGTGTTGGCTTGCTCACTCCCAAGAAAGTTACATCAATTTAGCATCTCATACCCTTACTGCCCTGGGTGAAATCTTTATAAATGCTTTCTTCTCTAATAAATGAAAATACGGTATTCAATTTAAAAAATTTACACCTCCATGATCACCAGTAGCAGGAAGCATCTTTTTATATGCTATTAGCACCATCTGTATTTCTTCTCCATGACCATCTACTTCTATTCTTTTTTCTACTAAATTATTTTTTTCTATTTTGTAAGAATTCTTTGTGTATAAGGAACACTAGGTTAGGAACACAGGACTGAATTGAAACTGTTGTGGATGCAAATAACTAGCTATCAGAATATGATTTAACCTCCCTAGGTCTTACATGCTACTTTTAGTTTCAAAAATTATACTTTTCAAGAAAATATATAGAGACCTATAAAAGAAACCAAGAAACCTACATGAGTATACCATAAATCTGCAACTGCTAGGCCTGTATTTGAGTCTGATGTCACTCAGAAAAAAATGTTTTTTTCAAAGTCTTATATAAAGTTCTATCTTTATTTTTTTTATTAATAGGCTTACATTATGATTTTGGTAGCTTTATATTTATTCATTCAGTGTCAATTTTCATGTATGTAACATTATTTAACATCAATTTACAACCTTTATTTAAATTTAATTTACAAAGCAATCTTCTTAAAAAATTAAATCCCATTTGGCTTAAGTCGGTTATTAATGAAAATAAATTTGCCTTAAGAGTTTTTTAGTTTTATAAAAAGGAAAGACAGATTATAGTCTGAAGAAAGGGGGGCCATATACCACAAATCATATCTCAGCAGCTTGTATGGTAGAAATTTGTGGTAAGATTTTTAGGACTACTTGAATACGGCAAAAAGCCTCAAGTAGGTAATTTTTTTTTTAAGGGAAAGATGAGGTTTCCTCTATCTGCACTAATAGCTTAAATTACAATTGGTAGCTTACGTGGGGAAGGGAACCACGCTTATGTAGGAAAGGAGCCTGACAAGTTGGCCAAGGTGTGGATCCACAGCAAAAAGTGGGTTGTTCCTTTCAAACAGCACTGACGACTATTACTGAGTTACTATGCCTCTAACATGCAGACCAAGCCAATGTTCCATAACCTGAAGTATAGTGATTGCTACGCATGGGCTCCCTCAAACCTGAACATGTTTCAATGATTTCTGCAGGGCATAAACACTGGAGAAAGTGATCTCAGAGTTTACTTGGCTTTTCACAACCTAAAATTACAAAAATGTCCTATACTGCCTGTTGAGTTGTATTGTTTTGTTTTTATCTGACTCTTTAACCCATCTGGACCTTACCTGTATTATGAGAGGTATCTGACTCTATTTCCAAAAGAGAAGCAAGACTGCCTTATTCCACTAATGGAATACATCCTTTCCCCACCTATTACCAGAGTCCCCTTCATCCTGAACCTGGTATCCATTCAAAACGTACACAGACAATGTATGTTTATGTGGGTTTTAAAGTCCCTGGCCACCTCCCGACCCATGGGTCTGAGGCTACCCCAAGGGAGCCTCCTGCTCTTTGTATTCTTTGATTCTTGGCTTAGAACCCCCCAAGAACTGCTCTGCCTTCCTTCAAAGTTGTCTCCTACATGAATTCTTCTGTCAACCTGATTCTATCTGCTTCCTCTCTTTTAGCAATTTCTTAGATTTAGTGGTTTTTTGATGGCATTTGTTTTTCCAGCACTGCTGGAAGTTCTTCATTTTAAGTATCTTCTCAGTCACCTAAAATGGAGAAAATGTGTTCTTATGAGTCCACCATACTGAACCCATCTCATAGATTTATTATTACATTTCTTCTTTCATTTACAAGGGCCTTGGGGAAGAAGATGATGTTAATATGTGCTCAATCAGCCACTTGAAGATAAATTCTCAACACCTTAACACAAATTCCAAATCTAAAATTTTAATCTTATGAAAAAAGAGGTCCAATCCAAGCTGTAAAAACAGCAAAATAATTTCTTGAGCCAAAAGCCAGACTCCTCCTAATCTACCTTCCTATACCTCTCCTTCTTTACAAAGACTAGAATAAATGGTGACTGCCTCCATCCACGTGTTAGATGCTTCCTGGTCTATCACCTCACTCAAGTCTCCCTAAATGGTATTATTCCTATTTGACAAATGAAAAAACATGGGCTAAGAAGATTAAGATCATGTCAACAAATAAGAAGTCAAATTTAAACCTACGAATGCAACTCCAAAGCCCAGTCCTTCCAATACACCTGCCTGCATTCCTAAGGAGCAAAGGGGCCACAGCTGAACCTTCTCCCTCAGCAGAAACACCTCTCCACACGACTGCCTCTCCACCATGTTCCACTCCCTTTCCTACTCTCTGGGTGGAAAAAGCATAGAGGACAAAATGTGAGGCAACCACAATAAACGTCAGCAAGAAAGCAGCATTCACAACTGGAGAAGACTGTCAGTTTCACCTAAGGATCCTCTCAACCCCTTTCTAACCTCTTAGTAAATTTGTTAGTTTCTCCTCTTTGAGTAAGATTATCAATTGGCATCATTTCCTGAGGCTTATAAATAGCCAGTGCAGACCTAGAAATCTACAGGTGACAGTCATGGAAACATACAATTAAATGAAGATCTCTAAAATATGTCAGCCTTTCCATTTCAAAACAAGTTCCAAATGGGATGCTTAGCAATGGACTAAGACCAGACCCCATGTTCTTGACCTGCTCAGGGTGACACAGACAAAAGGGAAGCTTCAGTCACACAGAGCTGTGTCACATCCAAATCCAGTCCCAGAAGACCTCTAATTTTCTATACTGTTCAAGTCTCTAAAGCAAATGACAAACATCTGTGGTCTTTGTTTACAATGGTTGCAAATATTTTTAGTCTGCATTAACTATGAAAACTTTTCTGTTAAATAAAATGTTGCAAAAAACAGCATTATTTCTCTCAGTGAAAATGACCTCTGGTATCTGTATATAGATGCCATGCTCCTGCTAACCAAAACCTTGGTGGCAAACAGTCAATTCAAGAGGATGCACTTTGTTTCCCTTTTACCTGAACCTGCTGTGGCTGTTGAACCTGGATCTGCTGTTCTTGCTGGGTCTGCGGCTGAACACTGGTGGTAACTGGACAGGCAAGTTCAAGCAAAGACCCAGCCACTTCAGTGCTATCTGTGTAAATGCAGTTCCCACCCTGCTGGTACACCATGGTAGTGGTGGCCGTCTGCTGGAACTCCTGAAGGGCTTCTGGCCCCTTAGAGGCTAACGAGTCAAGAAATTCCTTCATCCTGTGTTGCGGGACAGACCGTGCCTTCACTCGGATGTACTCTTCAAAGGAGATGGTGTTCTCCAAAGAATTATTCATATTGCAGAGTTCGTAGGGTTCCTAGAGATAAAATAAATAGAAGTCAAAATTAAGCTTTGTGTTTCATCTTGAAATACACAGAGCAATCACTTCCAGCAGAGTGGAATATTCAGGACAACTATATACACCTGGAATCCAAAGTGAAGTTTTATTATGCCAAGTCATTTTTTTGGTGAATGGTTTATGAAAATCGTTTCCATAAACGTTTCTTAAATCAAACCACCACACTGAAAACAACAAAGCGGACGTCACAGCAGTGGATGAACACGCTGAAGACGCACTTTGCCCGCCGCACGGGGGCCATCTGCCTCCTCTGCACAGCCAAGCCCCGGCAGCAAGTCCCATGCAAAACCGCTCGGCAGCCATCACAGAAGGGCCGCCAACCGCTCCAGGCAGGGGTTCCTGCTACCGCCAGTGATGCCCTCCTGGGTAGGAAGCAGTGCACTACTTAGCCGTGGCTAGGCCCTACAGACAGGATATGCTGCTTTCATTCCCAAACTCCCACTTTGCCATCTACTGCTCACATTCTTTGGCAGCATAGTTACTGGGTAAGAGTATGGATTTTGGAGCCAGCCAGCCTGGGTTCCAATCCCAGCTCCATCTCTTGTAGCTGTGAACCCTGGATAAGCAAGTTAGCCTTCGTTTCCATGTCTACAGAAAGGGGATAAAATAGCATTTACCTCATGAAGCTGACATGAGAATTACATATCTGTAAAACACTAGAAAAGTCCCTGACACACAGATAGTGTTACATCGGTGTTAACCAGTATTAATAGGTGCACAGTGACTCTCTGTCCACCGGGGATGCCCTGCTTCAGTGCCATTCTCTCCCGAGCAGCACCAGCTCCCGAACGCAGCAGCAGCAGGACACGAGTAGCACAAAGCAAGCGAACCTTTGCCAAAAAGGACCCTCAGTCAGTGTCTAATGTCAGAGACAAGTGATTTGTTTCCTTGGCCATCATGCTGGGAATATCGGTTTCTCTTTCTCTACCCAGATGTTCTGCTTATGTTACAGATACAAGATGTGTAGGTAATCAGCTCATCTCGTCCCCCTGCAGCCGGCTCTAAACTTCCAGCAGACAAGACTGTGTCCTGGTCCTCTCTGAACAGCTGACACATGGTAGGTGGGGGCTTCATCTACATCTGGTGCATTTGGAATTCAATGTGGAACAAGAAAGACTATGGTTCTTTGTTCCTATAACATCTGTAACTTAAAGCAACCAATGCTATGCTTTTCCCTAGTAAAAAGTACACATCTTGAGGAAAAAACCTATATATCCAGGGAGAGAATGAGACCACAGAAAAAATATGACCCTTGCTGCTATTAATTTACTGACACTGGCAATATTTCTGTGGGGCACCATGTACATATAGTATGTAAATTACATACAGGTGCTTTCAAACAGAATGGAGCCAGCAAGAAATCTTTTATAATGATGCACATACATTTCTCCATAAACAAAACCATCACCGCATACACCTTATCCTATCTAAAATCAAACCCTACCCCACTACTCCCAGAAGAGCCTCCACTTCTCGGGAATCCCCAGGCTCAACAGACCGCAGTGAATGAACAGTAGGTGCAGGTGAGGGGACACAAGGCAAAGCTGTGGCTGGTAAAGCTGGTGCTGCTGGCCTTGTCTCCTGAAATTTAACTTGCCTATCCCTTCCTCACCTCTGATCTTACCATCTCCCTGCCCTGCTGTCCCTTCTCTCCACTGCAGCGACTTTCAGTTATCTATTCTCAGAGCAGGAAATTAGGAGGTCTGCTATGTGACTTCAAGATTAAGCTATCAACAATGTCCACGACACTTAGGAGTGAGAAAAGCATCAGGGCCCAGCACCCCATCCTTCTAACACACGTTCAAAGCCAGCAACTCCAGTGTAGGTGACCCACGCTCACTCGCTACACTGGCGTGGAACTGTCACAGCCTCTCTTTGGTAAGAGCATCACAACTAAAACTTCCTTCTTAAGAAGCATTTGTCATAACACAGACCTCACAACATCACAGAGTTCACAGTACATGCCTCCAGTGCCTAATTCCACACGGGACAAAGGAGAGATTATACCAACAGCCATTAACTAGTTCTCTACCAGGCTAGCCCACATTTCAGATTTCCCCTCCATTATAAAAGAACAGCAGAGGCCAAATGAAATTTACATTCCCCAAAATGTATTACCTTCAACAGTCCCATAAAATACTGAAAGACCGCTTTAATTATGAAGACTGTCTGTGCTGCAATCATAGATACTGTACCAAGGCAAGTTTTTTGAAAAGTATAGGGAATCGTGCAGAAAATTTTTTTGTCTAAAATGTAGAAGATAAATATGTAAAACACAAATACAAAAAAACACGGAAAATTAAGTTTATAGAAACAGAAAGCCTTCATTAAAAATACTGCCTGGTAAAGGGGTCCCTCAATCTTCTCGGTGGCTTATTTCTCTTCACTCCTTCAAGCTGCAGTAACTCAGGAGATTTAAGCCTCATGTGAAGTCTGCTGTTAAGTATAAAAGAGAGCTGCACCAACTTTCCTTCTAGAAAACTAGCTTTCTACAGTTTTCAGTGAGAAGTCCACCTAGTTTTTGGTTGGCTGTTTTTGTTTTTTTTGCAGGGTGGGGGTTAATACATGCGTTTTCCAAGAAAAATGTTCAAATAGTATAGGAAGGTATACAATGAAAAGTAAAGCATCTAAGAATGCTTTCTTGATCTAACAGGTTTAAACACTGATCTGTCCTTTCAGAAAGGTAAGTTTAGGGTATTTAAATCACCTTCCTCTCACCAACTCTGTCAATCACATTTTTATTTTTGTCATGATCATTTTCACAGCTTTAAACCTCTATTTGCAGACTCATTAATTTTAGAGTATTTCTGAACTTTCCACCATGTAAGATGAGGAAATTAAAGTTTCATACCCTCTATTTTTGACCAGCATTTAGCTAAGTGACTATAGCTTATGTTTAATTAACCTTTTAATTTCAAAATATAGCATTTGATACCAAATCAAACTCAAATTATTTTTTTAAAAAAAGGTCCAAAGATAAAAACTTTTCTACTCCAAGAAAATCCTGTCAGTATTTCTAGAATACCTCAAAAAGTCACTAAAGAAACTCTAGTCCAAATACACATTTACTCCCTGCGCAGACGAGCAAATAGGACGGATATGTAACTCTCAAAAAGAATGGAATAAAAGCTTGGAAAAGTATCTACTCTAAGGTCTCAAAGTTCATTCTTTAAGCTTTCATCAAAAAAAGGAGAGGATCAAGAGCTTGAAGTAGGAAAAATTCCATAAAATTTAGAAAACACTGATGAAGGTTCATATATGTGTGTGTTCATTGTATTTTTCTCTATGCCTATGAAAATCCTAGTAATGTTCTATAATAAACACACGTTTTGGTTAGCAGCTAGCCATATGCTGTCCATACGATACCCCTCTGTGGTGCCCCAGAGGGTGCTTCAAGCAGAAGGCACAGCTTCCCAGTTCTCACTGCTTTTGTCTTTCACTAGGGCCCCAGGAGGTTCTTCACAGACTGTGCCCAAGTCCACAGACCCATCTGAAAACCACGGAGTCAGAGGAAGGTAAAAAATACTAACAAATAATGGATTAAATGGAGAGAGCTTAAACATTTAATGGAAAAAGCGAATTTGAAAGAACATTCCCATCTATCCATTTATACACACTAAAACACACATGGCTTCATTTCTTGTCCATTTAACCTGCGCACCTGGCAGTACCCACCAGACCAGCAGATCCCAGTAATGGAAGTGCACTAAGTCAGCATCTGATGTGATAAGAAAAGCGCTTAGAGAAAAAAAAAACAGCTTCAGATTAAAAGTATTTTAGACCAGTAAGTGAACAAAGAAAAACAATGAGAAAAATTAAACAGATTCTCAATAGTGGTGACAGTTTCCTTTGCTTTTATACTCAGAAAAAGTTCCCCTTACCGTAAGATCAGGTTGTTTACTCACTACAATTTTTAGATTCACAGTGTAATTTTTTTTATACCATGCTTTGATCCATTTAGAGCTTATTTTGCATGGAGTGTGACATCAAAGTCTAATTTTATTTTTTCCAAAGCCCAAACAACTCGTCCCTTTATCAGTTAATGAATTACTGAAATTCCTTTGTCCACTAACTTGAAATTCTAGTATGATATACCAAATTTCATATGAAGTCTGCTTCTAAGCTTTAGTGTATGATTCCACAGATCTTTCTAATAACTTAAAAAAAAAAGTTAATACCTGTAAGAGTTTTTGTCTCCCCCCACCAACACCGAGTCTGTTTTTATAAAACAAAAAAATGTACTGATACAGAAATACATTACATGTGAAAATGGAGTCAACCCAACTGTATTTACATATACCACTCTTGTTCAATTATATATGTAAAAAAAACTGGCCAAAAAAATGCAACTAAGTGCTAACAGTACTTATGAGTGTGTAGTAGAATCACAGAGGACTTAAAATTTCTTCCTGTTTACTCTCTCCTGTATTCCCCATAATTTGTATTAAATCAAGAATTAAAAAGAAATCTTTTCTGTACAGTGGTTATGTAGCAGTAAAAGTCACAGACATGCGAATGATTTTGGTTGATCATAGTATAATTTTAAAATTTTCCCCTCAAAATCTGAAATTCTTAAAAAAACAAAATCATCAAACACAAGAAGCCTGTATAATAATGAAGATTGCCAACTTCTTCAAGATGTTCAGAAGACACACAAGGCTGAGAGATGTCCTTGTTAATAGAGAGAAATGGATAACCTTAATGAAACCACTCTCTATAACCCCAAAGTAACCAGATTCTTCATCAGCTCCAAGTCAAAGGCCTGGTGAGCAACAGTAAGTAAACTCATTAATTAAAATACTTCTGAAAAACATGAAGCTGGAGGATAGCTGAGTACTCCCAATTTCTGGAAATCAGGAATGGAATAAGAGGGAAAAAAAATACTCCGGGTCTCAGCTGGGTTGGGGAGTGTATAAACAAGCATTTGCTTCTGAATACTTGAAGTATAGCTGCTTTGCAAAACAAAAACAGACAAACCAGTCCCCTACCAAAAGAGCTAGGAAATTGTCCCTGTGTGCACAAAACAAGCACTGGCATTTCTCCTGTACTTCCTTCTACTGCAGCTTAGCACAGTGCCTGACACAGGGCAGGCACTCAATATACGGAAACTATCAGTATTTCTATTATTTTATCACCACACAAGATGTATCACAGACAAAGGTCACTCCAAAGTAACCATCTATTACATTTCCATAGGTCTGTTTGTGAATTTCTTTCTTTTTTCTATTTAGAGACTAAGGGAAAAAGTACTCACCAGAGTCCTCCTTTCCTGGGTCCCCTCAAGTCTGTGACACCTCTTCCCAGCTCCCCAGGTGGCTCTGCAGAGAGGGACTTGATGATGGACTAAGAGAAGACGCTCAGCACTGCCTTAGAGCCCTGCCACCTCCTCTTTACCCAGCAGTCATGCCCTTGGGCCACTCTCAAGGTTCACATCTACTCTAGCAATGGCTCCTCAGAGCTTACTAAGTCTGGTTCGAAGAACACATTCTCATGAAGAGACAATCAATTTCCGTATTAAGGAGTTGTACTTACATTTGTCTTAACATAAGTCACTTCAAAGCAGCAGACTGGGAGACATAATTCATCTCTTAAAGATACTAATCCACTACAAAGTTTGTGATAGACATTATCCCATTGGGCCATTCATCTGCCCTATGCTTTTACCAAAGGAGTCACTCATTTTGGAGCATTTTCACCATAGTTCTATTTCTGGACAACACACTTTCTACAGGGAACTTAAATTCACATTCCTACCAAAGAATGATGGGCTGTAAATTGGCACAACCATATAAATTGAAACCATCCACTCTGTATGACCCAGCAACTCTATCCCTAGGCGTAAATGACACACATACACAAATGTACTTACAAAAGAATGTTCATAGTAGCATTGTTACTAATAGCCCCAAAATGGAAGGAATGTAGTTTTTATCAATAGTAGAATGGATAAATTATGGTATATTCGTTTGTGCAGGATGCCATACAGAAAAAGGAATTAATTAACTATAGTTACACAGTGTGGATGAATTTCACAAACAGTGTTAAAAGGAAAACATTTATATATAAAACTTAAAAGTAAACAGAACTGTTGTTGAGGGACACAAAGTGGTAAACTTAAAAAGAAAAACAAAGAACGTGATTATCACGTAAGTCAAAACAGTGATCATCTCTAGCAGTTAAGCAGCTGTCACCAGAAGAAGACCTATGAAGGTTCAGGGGTGCTGGCACTGCCTTATTTCTTGAAAAAAATGGTAGGTACACAGTGGTTCACTTTATAATTTTTCATTAAATTGTATAAAGATCATATGAATTTATAGATATTTTAAAAAAGGGCTTTCTGACACTCCCACCAGCTCTACCCACAGTTTTACCCTAGCATGAAGTATGACACCAAAGGGCCATTCTTCTCCCCCTTTCAGCAAAGCAAGTGGTTAATCTATCATTTGTTCATGCAGCCACAGTTAGAATCACAATCCAATGTAACAAGAAAAAAACAAATGAAGAATTTAAAAGACGGGCTAGGGATTAAAGCATCTGAAACAAAATGCAGGGCAACTAAATACAAAACAACAGAAAAGAACAAGGTGCTCATGGAACACCTCACTCTGGGGCTGAGAAATAAAAGACCATGACAGATCAAGGGTGGCCATTTAACAAGCAGGTAAGCAAGAAGCATGGCACATCGAGGACAAGCAACTGATTGAATTAAGAGCTTCCGCAGGCTTGAGAGAAGCCGATTCTGAAGCTGTCATGATGGAGGACGGCCACACCCAGAGCCCCTGACTTTGGGTACCTTCATGGAGCAATTCAAATCTACAAAAAAACTTCAACTTCTACTTGATCTTTTTTTTTGAAATGACAACATTAAGCTGGAAAACGGATGTGGAGAATGTTCATGGAGAGAAATTATTCAGAGGCCTGGAAGTAGGTCATCTTCTGACAGGTGATCTTAATGAGCTTACAAACAAATATCATCTACAAACACCAATTTAAAAGGCAGATCTCAAACTTAATAGTTAAAAACAAAAATACTCCAGAACAAGGAGGCCTATGTTAAAATTTTAAGTGTATCCTGGATAAACTTCACTGTTTTTCTTAGTCCTTAGAAAAGCTGATGCCTCCTATGCTAAAACCTGAAAGTCACACTGACTTACATTTTATGAGGAAAAACTATTCAAGCCATTAACTGGCTGGATTCAAAGATGCAGTCCTCCCACATCTTAAATTTCCCAGCACCAGTAGTTTCTGGCAGACAGCACCCAGAATGATTGGCAGATTTGTAATGTTTCAATATTACCAGAAAAAGACTGCACACACATTTCCAGCATATGAATGATTTTAACTCACCAGTCACCATGTTGCAAGTATTTCTGCTGCTTGTCCTGAGTTCTTAAGACTTGTAACATTCTGAAGAAACAGAACAAATAAGTTCCTTCCATCCTCAGCCTCTTTTGACATTTTAACTTTGTTCTTAAATACGTATTAGAAAGAACTGTCCTCATCATTACCAAATGTGATTGCTAGTTTTACTTCCTTTTAGCTACTTTCACCTTAAACTTAATGATGCAAGACTAAAACACAAACTACGAGATGTTTTGTCTTAGGAAAAAAAACGAAAGTGGGTATTTCTCTAGAGCAAAGCTAGAACTCCCCTGGCACCAGAACCCAGTGCTGGGATAATAATTAAAGGAAAAAAAAAGCTGAAGGATTAAAAGCCTTTCATCAAAGGTGACTTTTCCAGTGGTACACGGACAGATCTGAGAAACTTCTGCTGGGGGATTTTGGAATTAGAAAAATCAAAGCACTGATTCTCAGGTTGGTCAATTTTGCTCTGGACAACTTTGTGCCTGAGCAACAGCGGGCCCTTAAGCTCACCGAATACCAGTAAGCCCCTCCCACCCCCGCCGAAGAAAAGGCTGCATTTAAGGATTTAAAGAGGAACTTGCGAGCGTGGGTAGTTTCACATCGTCCACAGAACAGGATCCCCTTCCGGAGCGCACAGAGGTGACGTGTAGGAATGGCGCTTATGGAAGAATAACTTTCTAAACGACAAGAACGCAGGTACCGCTGAAGGGCCTTCTAGGATTTACCCCCCCTCTCCAGAACAAAGCACCGCACAAGGTGAGGTGAGGAAACTCGAGGGGGCTCGCTGCCCTCAGACCAACAGAGCTCGGTCTCAGCGGCGGGCAGCACCCTCCCCACGCACGGCCCGGACATGGGCCTCGGGCCACCGCGTTCTTCCAGAACGAGCAACGTCGCCCGCCTCGCTGAGGAGCAGGGCCGCAAGCCAGACCGCAGAGCCGGACGGTTTCTTCCCGGGCCCAGGCCACGACAGTCCGGAGACGTCACCAGAACAGGAAGAGCCCAACCCACCACCTTCCACACGCTGCGAGCCGCGCGCCCGCCGCCCCTCCACGCAGCACGGGTGTCCCGCGCGCCCTCGTGGCGGCGCCGCCACCCAACAGCAGGGCACGCGCCCGAAACCGGGGGTCGCGGGCGGGCGCGCGCCCCAGAAAGCCGCTGTCGCCCAAGGGCCGCAGCCTGGAGAGCCAAGAAATCCGGGCCGGGAGCGCGCACGTCGGCGGCCGCGCGCGCCGGGAAGGCCGCACGGCGCGCGCACCCGCGCGGATAAACAGGCCCAGCCCCGCGCGAGCACCAGCGCGCGTTCACGCGCCGCGCCCACCCGAATCCCCGGGCCCCTCCCCCACCGAGGGGGCGGGGGCGCGCTAGCCCAGGGACGTTCTCCGCTCCTGAGCCGCCCCAAGGTCTCCTGGGCCAAGCGGCAGTAGCCCGCCCGCCCCCGCCCGCCGTTGTGTGAGGTGGGCCCGCTGTCTCAGGGCCGCAGCCCCGCCGCATCCCTGTCTACAGTGGAGCCCTCACCCGGCGACGTGGTCGTCGCCGCCGCCGCCGCCGCTGCCGCTCTACCCGCCGGCCCCGCCGCACTGCTCGGGGCCCCGGTTCTGCCGTCTCCCCTCCAACACCGACAGGATTTTCCCCTCACAGCTCCCTGGGCGCCATCTTACATTCAACCCTCGCAGCCAATGGGCGCCGAATGTCCCTCTCGCGATAATTGGAGTGCCGGATCCCGCGAGAATTGAGGCTGCCTCCTGGCCAAACTTAAAGGGAACGCTTCTGTCGAGGAAGGAGGCCGGGCTTCGGGCCGCAGGAGCTGGGAGAAGCCAGGATGCGGGGTGCGGCGCCCCGCCCACGGATGCACCTTCGTATGGGGCGGAGCCAGGGCGGGAGATCGGCTTAGCGGTTGAGCCCGGGCTTGCTGGGGCCCGAAGCTGCTGCTGCCTGCCGGCGCGGGCGGGGCCCAGCCTCTCGCTTAAGGTAGCCTGCACAGCCACTTGCCTAGGCCGGTGCCGCAGCCGCGTCCTGCTGGCGGAGCCTCTGCCGTCGAAGACCCTGCCCACGGAGCTTCTGCCGTCGAGGCCCCGACCCCGTCCGGGGCCCAGTCCACCTTAACGCACCGCGAGCCGCTGTTTGTACACAACGCGAGTGTGCCTGCTGTTAAAGCTGCAGGCGCTGCCGCGCGCACCAGGCCCCGGGTTGCACTTGTCCTCCAGCCCTGACGGAGAGCTCCCCCTAGTCCTCTAGGGCTCCCCTCTGGAATCACTTCCTAAGTAGTCTTCTGAGGCCCAGGCTGGTCAGGAGCCTCCAAGATCTTCCTGGGCAGTGCTTGGGACACCGTGTCCCCGAGATGGCAGTTGGAAGGCCACCGCACAAGCCTTCCTCATCCCGCTGCGCCCAGCACATGGCAGGCACCAATTATTTGCTCAATGAGTGGAATGAAGGCCAGGCGTGTCTCCATCTGCCTCCAGCACAGGGGTCCTAACACTGGAGGAGCACCCCAGGGCCTGCAGTTCCCTCACACCAGGTGCAGAGAATATCTAGTTGGGAGAGCAGCAGTGGCTTCAAAGCTATCAGTGCTGTCCGTGTACAGCACACCTGACCCCCATCCCAGGATCTCTGGGGTCGGCAGGTGCTGGGAAAGCAGACAGCTAACACACAGACTCCAGGGGGCTTAGCTGATCTTTATTGACATGATGTCTGGGTACCCCTAGCCTCCAGAAGGATGAGGTAGGTCCATGGGCCTTCCAGCTCACACCTTTCCTGGATCCTCCTTCAGTGTGACAGTTCGGTTGAAGACCAGCTGGCAGGCAGAGGGAAAGAATGACCATCAAGCCATAAAAAAACCAGGGGGCCCAGAGAAGAGAGATGGGAGACTTAGGCCTCAAACTTTATGAGTTTGGGTGACTTTATGACCGTTTAGTTCTGGGCCTCCATTCTATAAGGATTTTAACAACCCCTATGCCTGACCCCTATCTTGACAGACAGGGTCCTCACAAAATACTCTTCATAGACATAACCTCTGAGCCTATTTCCTCACCAGTAGAACATGAACCCCATCTCAGGTGGTGAAGATTAAATAAGGGAATGCTGGCAGAGCACTTGGCACCATGAAGGTCACTGTCACTATCATGGGAGGGACAGGCAAGTAAATTCAAG
>JAVSCE010000607.1:0-24130 GCA_032199065.1 Smutsia gigantea
CAGGGTAAGTCTTGTCTTTTTCCTGAGTAATCAATCTGAAATGCTGTTCAACTCAAAACCACCTCAGTAGCTTCCAACCACTTGTAAGGGCAAGGCGACGCTCCTTAGTATGAAATGAAGGCTATTGAGAACATAACCACTTCCTACTTCTCTTTGTTTTCCTAAAATTCTTTTTAAAATTCTAATACTTTGTACATGTTATTCAGCAGTGTTTTATTGGGCCTTTGTTCAGTGTGCCAGGTGCTGAACTTTGAATGGTGGGCCATGTGCCACAGACGCCTTACAGAACCATGTAGCCACCTGGTCCCTTTCTGATGGTGTTCACAGTTTGGTGGAAAAGGTGACATTTGAAAAGTAAATGTGTAACTTATTTAGTGACTCAGAGCTGACGTAGTTTCCTGAACACACCGGGTTCCTGATGGTCTGTGTATTGCACTCATGTTCCCATTACATGGGCTGACTTTGGACCCCGGCCCCACACCTTTTCCCAGTTGTTCCAGGCTCATCTCTCAGGAGTTAAAATTGGGAGAATGTCTTATCCAGGAGGCTGTTCTCCTCCTCCCCTCTTCCCCTCTGGATTAACTGCCCTTCTCTAAGCTCCCCTCACTTGGCCCATTGAATAGGAATGACCTGTTTTTGTCAGTGTTGACAGACCATTAGGCCTTCAAAATCCAGAGGCCCGCCCTGCCCGTCTTTGCACTTCCCTTCCTCCCTGTGCCCCTCTCCCGGAAGTGCTCATCAGGTGTTTGTGGCTGACTAAACACGTGGTTGGTGTCATCTTCCCTGGGAACCAAACTCTGCTCTTACTGGATAACCATGCTACCTGAATGCACCAAAGGGCCATCTAGGAGGATTGGGGTCTCCTTTCTCTTCTCTGAATACTGTCTTGGATTATGCCAGGGGCAGCTATTGTTACTTTAAGAATTAATTTTTTTAGAGCGTGGTTAGTTTTACAGCAAAATTGAGAGGACGACACAGAGACTCCAGTATCCTTTGCGTCTCCCCACCGACCACCCACCGCCTTCCCCATTATCAACATCCCCATAAGAGTGGATGTTTCTTACAATCGATGAACCTACATTGACACATCATAATCACCCAAAGTTCATACACGAGGGTTCACTCTTGGTTTTATACATTTATGAGTTTTGATGAATGTATAATGATATGTATCCACTATTGTAGCATCACACAGAGTATTTTCTCTGCTCTTAAAAATCCTTTGTTCTCTGCTTTCCCATCCCTCCCTTCTCCCATTCCCCTGGAAACCATGGATATTTTTATTATCCCCATAGTTTCGACTTTTCCAGAATGTCATATGGTTGGAATCATGTAATATGTACCTTTTTCAGATTGGCTTTTTCCACCTAGTGATATGTATTTAAGATTCCTCCATGTCTTTTCATGGCTTGCTATCTCATTTCATTTTAGCACTGAATAATATTTCATTGTCTGGATGGACCATGGTTTATTTATCCATTCACCTACTGATAGACATCTTGGTTGCTTCCAAGTGTTGGCGGTTGTGTATAAAACAACTATAAAGCTTTGTGGGCAGGTTTTGGGTGGCCATAAGATTTTATTTCACTGGGTAAATACAAAGGAGCGTGATTGTTAGATCATATGGTAGGAATGTGTTTAGTTTTATAAGAAACCATCAAAATGTCTTCAAAAGCAGTTGTATCATTGTGTATTCTCACCAGCAATGAATGAGAGTTCCTGTTCTTCACATCCTTGTCAGCATTTAATGTTGTCAGTGTTCTGGATTTCAGATATTCTAATAGGTGTGTGGGTGTATCTTGGTATTTTAGCGTGCATTTCCCTAGTGACATATGATGTGGAGCATGTTTTCCCATGCTTATTTGCCATCTGTATATCTTCTTTGATGAGATGTTCATTAAGGTCTTAGGTTGTTTGATTTCTTATTGAGTTTGAAGAGCTCTTCTATATTTTGGAAAGCAATCCTTTATCAGATGTATCTGTTGCAGTCTTTTCATTCTCTTGATGGTGTCTTCACAGAGCAGAAATCTTTCATTTGAATGAAGTCCAGCTCATCAGTTCTTTCTTTCATGGATCATGCCTTTGGTGTCATGTCGAAGAAGTCATTGCCAAACCCATAGTCATCTAGATTTTTCTCCTTTGTTATCTTCTAGGAGTTTAATAGTTTTGTATTTTACTTTTAGGTCTGTGGTACATTCTGAGTTAGTTTTTATAAAGGATGGAAGATCTGTGTCCAGATCAATTTTTTTTTTTTGCATGTGGATGTCCACTTTTCCCAGCACTGTTTGTTGAAAAGGCTGTCTTGGCTCCACTGTATTGTCTTGGCTCCTTTGTTGAAGATCTGTTGACTGTATTTGTGGGGGTCTATTTCTGAAATCTCATTTCTGTTTTAGTGATGCATTTGTCTATTTTTTCACCCATACCACACACTCTTGGTGATTGTAGCTTTATAGGAAGCCTTGAAGTCAGGGAGTGTCAGCCCCCCCCCACTTAGTTCTTCTCCTTCGATACTGTATTGGCTATTCTGAGTCCTTTGCCTCTCCCTACAAAGTTTAGAATCCGTTTGTTGATATCCACAAAATGACTTGCTGGGATTTTGATTGGGATCACACCGCATCTATAGAGCAAGTTGGGAGGAACTGGTTCCTTGACAACATTGAGTCTCCCTGTCCACAAACTTGGAATATCTCTCCATTTGTTCAGTTCTTTCATTTATTCCTTCAGAGATTTATGGTTTTTATCATATACATTTTGTATGTATAGTTTTAAAGTATTTTGGGTTTTTTGGGTGCAAAAGTAAATGGTATTGTTTAAATTTCAAATTCCACTTGTTGTTATTCAGGAAAGGATTGACTTTTGTATATTAACTCTGTATCCTGAAAAACATGCTCTGATTGCTTAACAGTTTCAGGACCTTTTTTGTTGATTCTTATGGACTTTCTACATAGATAATTAAGATGTCTGCAAACAGAGACAGCATTATTTCTTCTTCCCCAATCAGTATATCTTTTATTTCCCTTTTTTTTTTTTTACCTTATTGCATTAGCTAGCACTTCCAGTATGATGTTGAAAAGTTGTGAGAGGAGACATCCTTACTTTGTGTGGGTAAAATTGTAACATTTCCAGACTATCTTGCCTGGCTTTAGTGCATCTGCATATCCTCAGGCGGGGAGAGAAGTTCATCTCCAAGTCAGTGGGTAAACCTGGTCAACCGAGGGCCTGTATGAACCTGAGAGTTTAAGGGGAGGGTGCTGGCTTGCTTGCTGGCTTCTTCTGAAGCAGAGGGGAGAGACACCACCCGGTACTGCACTTTGAAAGCAATAAACAGATTTTAAACTTTATTTCTCCCTTTGACTGATTTCGGTTTTTAGAGGCATTTTGCCCTGGGATTTCTTCCCCCCGGATTCACACCTTGTTTCTGATATTAGTAGTAGAAATTGTAGTTTCTCACCATTAAGGATGATGTTAGCTGTAGGTTTCTTGTAGGTGTTCTTTATCGAGCTGAGGAAGTTCCCCTGTATTCCTAGTTTACTGAAAGGTTTTATCATTTGTCAATGGTTTTCTGCCTCTCTTGATATGATCATGTGATTTTTCTTTTTTACACTGTGGACATGATGGCATTAATTGATATTCAAATGTTGAAACAGCCTTACATGCCTGGGATAAATTGCATGTGGTTATAGTGTGTAATTCCTTTTATGCATCATTGGATTTATTTATTAATTTTTTATTAAGGTATTATTGATATACACTCTTATGAAGGTTTCACATGAAGAAACAATGTGGTTACTACATTTACCCATATTATCAAGTCCCCACCTATACCCCAGTGCAGTCACTGTCCATCAGTGCAGTAAGAGGCCACAGATTCACTGTTTGCCTTCTCTGTGCTACACTGTTTTCCCCGTGACCCCCGACACCATATGTACTAAACATAATACTCCTCAATCCCCATCTCCCGCCCTCCCGACCCGCCCTCCCATACCCTTCCCCTTTGGTCACCACTAGTCCCTTCTTTGAGTCTGTGAGTCTGCTCCTATTTTGTTCCTTCAGTTTTGTTTCGTTGGTATACTCCACAAATGAGGGAAATCATTTGGTAGTTGTCTCTCTGTGCCTGGCTTATTTCACTGAGCATAATATCCTCCAGCTCCATCCATGTTGTTGCAAATGGTAGGATTTGTTTCTTTCTTATGGCTGACTAGTATTCCATTGTGTATATGTACCACCTCTTCTTTATCCTTTCATCTACTGATGGACACTTAGGTTGCTTCCATATCTTGGCTATTCTAAAAAGTGGCACAATAAACATAGGGGTGCATATGTCTGAGTCTGAGAAGTTGTATTATTTGGGTAAATTCCAAGGAGTGGGATTCCCAGGTCAAATGGGAATTCCCAGGTCAATTCCCAGGTCTATTTTTAGTTTTTTGAGGAACCTCCATATTGCTTTCCACAATGGTTGATTCCCACCAGCAGTGTAGGAGGGTTTTCTCCGCATCCTCGCCAGCATTTGTTCTTAGTCTTTTCGATGTTGGCCACCCTTACCGGTGTGAGGTGATATCTCATTGTTGTTTTAATTTGTATTTTCCTGGTGATTAGTGATGTGGAGCATCTTTTCATGTGTCTGTTTGCCATGTGAATTTCTTCTTTAGAGAATTGTCTCTTCATATCCTCTGCCCATTTTTTAATCAGGTTGTTTGATTTTGGGGTGTTGAGGTGTGTAAGTTCTTTATATATTTTGGATGTTAACCCCTTGTCAGATACAAATATATTCTCCCATACTATAGGATGCCTTTTTGTTCTGTTGATGGTGTCCTTGGCCATACAGAAGCTTTTCAGTTTGATGTAGTCCCATGTGTTCATTTTTGCTTTTGTTTCCCTGGCTCAAGGAGATGCATTCAGGAAGAAGTTGCTCATGCTTATATTCAGGAGATTTTGCCTATGTTGTCTTCTAAGAGTTTTATGGTTTCATGACTTAGATTCAGGTCTTTGATCCATTTCGAGTTTACTTTCGTGTATGTGGTTAAACAATAATCCAGTTTCATTCTCTTGCATGTAGTTGTCCAGTTTTGCCAACACCAGCTGTTGAAGAGGCTGTCATTTCCCCATTGAATGTCCGTGGCTCCTTTATCATATATTAATTGACCATACATGTTTGGGTTTATATCAGGGCTCTCTAGTCTGTTCCATTGGTCTATAGGTCTGTTCTTGTGCCAGTACCAAATTGTCTTGATTACTGTGGCTTTGTAGTAGATGTTGAAGTTGGGGAGCGTAATCCTCCCTGCTTTATTCTTCCTTCTCAGGATTGCTTTGGCTATTCGGGGTCTTTTATGGTTCCATATGAATTTTACAATGATTTGCTCTAGTTCATTGAAGATTGCTGTTGGTGTTTTGATAGGAATTGCATTAACTCTGTAGAGTGCTTTAGGCAGGATGGCCATTTTGACAATATTAATTCTTTGTATCCACGAGCATGGGATCTGTCCTTTGGAGTGAGTGGTGTGTTGAAGTCTGAAATGAATGCATTGCATTCTATTTTCCCCTTTAATTCTGTTGGTATTTGTTTCTTATATATAGGTGATCTTGTATTGGGTACATAGATATTTATAATAGTTATGTCTTCTTGTTGTACTGACCCTTTTATCATTATGTAATGTCCTTCTTTGTCTCTTGCGACTTTCTTTTTTTGAAGTCTATTTTGTCTGATACAAGTACTGCAACTCCTGCTTTTTTCTCCCTAGGAGTTGCATGAAATATCTTTTTCCATCCCTTTACTTCCAGTCTTTGTATGTTTTTAGGTGAGTCTCTTGTAGGCAGCATATAGATGGGTCTTGTTTTTTTATCCATTCAGTGACTCTATGTCTTTTGATTGGTGCATTCAGACCATTTACATTAGGGTGATTATCGATAGGTATGTACTTATTGCCATTACAGGCTTTAGATTCATGGTTACCAAAGGTTCAAGGGTAACTCCCTTAGTATCTAACAGTCAAATTTAACTCACTTCCTATGCTATTACAAATACAACCTAAAGGTTCTTTTTTTATTCTTCCTTTTTCTTTTTCTTCTTCCTCCATTCTTTGTATGTTATGAATCATATTCTGTACTCTTTGTCTATCCCTTGGGTGACATCTATTTAGCCTTAGGAATACTTCCATCTATAGGAGTCCCTCCAAAATGTACTGTAGAGGTGGTTTGTGGGAGGTAAATTGCCTCAGCTTTGGCTTATCTGAAATTGTTTAATCCGTCCTTCAAATTTAAATGATAATCTTGCCAGGTAGAGTATTCTTGGTTCAATGCCCTTCTGCTTCACTGCATTAAATATATCATGCCACTTACCTTCTGGCCTGTAAGGGTTCTCTATGAGAAATCTGATGATAGCCTGATGGGTTTTCCTTTGTATGTGATCATTTTTCTCTCTCTAGCTACTTTTAAAAGTCTGTCTTTATCCTTGATCTTGTTCCATTTTAATTATTAGGTGTCTCGTTGTTGTCTTCCTTGGGTCCCTGTGTCGGGAGATCTGTGCTCCTCCATGTCTTGAGAGACTATCTCCTTCCCCAGATTGGGGAAGTTTTCAGCAATTACCTCCTCAATAACCCTTTCTATCCTTTTTTCTCTCTCTTCTTCTGGTACCCCTTTAATGCAAATATTGTTCCGTTTGGATTGGTCACACATTTTTCTCAACATTCTTTCATTCTTAGGGATTCTTTTTTCTCTCTGTGCCTCAGCTTCTTTGTATTCTTCTTCTCTAATTTTTATTCCATCTACTACATTTAATCTGCTTTTAAATCCCTCCGTATTATGTTTCATTTCAGATATAGAATTTCTTAATGATTGAATCTCTGTCTTAAATTCGTTCCTGAGTTCTTGAATATTTTTCTGTACCTCCATAAGCATGTTTATGATTTTTATTTTGAACTCTCTTTCAGGAAGATTGGTGAGTTCAGTTTCATTTGGGCCTTTTTCTGGGGTTTGTGAGATTTTGGTCTGAACCAGATTCTTTTGATGTTTCATATTTCTATGTGGTGCCCTCTAGTGCCCAGCAGCTCCAGTCTCTGGCGCTGCTCAGCCTCTAGAGTGAGGTTGGGGGTCGTTGGGCAGCAGAGCTGGTGCCTGTGGGGAGGAAAGATCTGTTTTCTGATTCCCGTCTGCGGTGCCTGTCTCCAGTATCACAGCCAGTGGGCCGAGCGCACAGGTGTAAGCCTCTGTGGTTGGCGTCTCTAGCTGATGTAGGGAGGGCCTCCCTCTGGCTGGCCTGATGCCAGCGCAGTAACTGCCGGTTTGCGAGCTGGTGCTGTCAGGCTAGGAGGAAGGCTCAGCGGGCTACGTGTTACAGTGGGGGCCTTGGGACTGGGCAGCCAGCCAGGGGGATGGAGCGTCTGAAGCTCCTCAAAGTTCCCAACCTGCTGGGCAGAGTGCGCTCAGACAACCTTGTCCAGCTCTCCCTTCTCCTGCGCTGCAAGCTCCATGCACCCCCCTCCCCTTCAGCAGCCCTCTAGCTGCTAGGAAGCCTCTCAGACCACCTGCATTTCCTCTGTTACAGAGCAGCCGGATGTGGATCCCATCCTCCACAAATGGCTGGAATGTCAGTCTCTCAGGCACTCCGCCTGTCCCAGCTCCCCAACCTCCAGAGCACCACACAGAGTAGGTTTCTGCTTGCAAAGCAGATCTCCAGGGCTAGCTTTTCAGTAGTCCCAGGCTTCCACCCCCTCCCCGCTCCGTTTCTCTTCCTCCTGCCAGTGAGCTGGGGTGGGGGAAAGCCTTGGGTCCTGCTGGATCAAGGTTTTCGTCCGCTACCCTGTTTCTTGAGGTCTGCTGTGTTCATGATGTCTGTATGCAGTCTGGTGCAGCCTTCTTTTCTGTTGCTGTTTTAGGGTTAGTCGTATTAATTAACTGTATTTTCATAGTATTTGTGGTTTTGGGAGGAGTTCTCTGTCTCACCTCTCATGCTACCATCTTCTATGTCTTCATAGTTAAAGTGGGTTCCTTGTAGACAGTATATAGTTTGATCTTGTTTTTTGATCAACTGACAATTTGTCTTTTAATTGGTGCGTTTGGAATGTTGATACTCAAAGTAACTACTGATATAGCTGGATTCATAGCTACCATATTTGTTACTATTTTCTATATGTTGCCCTTGTTCTTCCTATTTTTGTCTTCCACTCTTTTTCTGCCTTTTGTGGTTTTAACTGAGCATTTTATATGATTCCCTTTTCTTTCCTTCCTTAGCATACAGGTAAGGTATTTTTTTCTTTGGCATCTTTCAGAACTTTTTCTTTATCTTTGATTTTCTCTAGTTTGAAAATGATATCTCTAGGTGTAGTTGTTTATTCTTCTTGGCGTTTTGAGCTTCTGGCTTCGTGGTTTGGCATCTGACATTAATTTGGGGAAATTCTCAGTCGCTATTGTTTTCATTATTTTTGGGGTTCCTTTGTCTTTTTCTTCTTCTTCTTGTGTTCTCATTATGCATATGTTACACATTGTGTAGTTGTCCCACAATCCTTGGACATTCTGCTTTGTTGTTAGAACAGGGTGGTAACTTCCAAGCCCATTATGTGTAGCACTGGAAACCTGGAAGCTCTGAAATACAGATTTTTCACTTTTTTTTCCAAGCTTTTTTATTGAGGTGAAATTAGTATGTTCCATTATATAAATTTCAGGTATACAACATTGTGATTTGATATCTGTATGCACTACAAAGAGATCACCATGAAAAGTCTAGTTACCAGTTTAATTTTTAATTTACCAATTTTTATCATGTTTGTGGCCGAGCTTTATTTCCTTCTCTGTGCACAAAGCCTTGCGGTGACTAATGTCAAACAGAGTGGGCCTGATGAGTGCTTTTTTTTGTCTTTGCTGTCATTTATTTAAACAGTCTTAGCCTCACAGAAACTAATGGGCCTCCCCTAACTCTACCCATCATGCTGTAGCACCCCATTCTTATTAAAAACACAATCATGTGACTTCATTCATATTCTCTTATTTTTCTCTCCCATTCTCAGGATCCAACTTTGCCCAGTCCCAAGCCAGCCAAAGCGCAGACTGAAAAACCCAAGGCACGAGGTCAGCAAGTCAGCTGGAAACAGAACATGTGCTCCAGTGAAGGTGGAGCAGAAGCAGAGCGTAAGAGGAGTCTGCAGGGAGCAGAACTTCCCTGTCTCAGCTCCAGAGCCTGAGGAAAGGCCAGGGCTCCTGCTAGTGTGTCCAGGTAGCTGTGGCCTCCTCTCTTCTAGGTAGTGAATTGTAAAATCTTAGGTTTCAGGTGGGATGGATGTTTTAAATTCTTAGCTAAGGTTGACTTCCTGGAAAATACAGGCTATGAGGCGAAACATAAAGAGATGGTGATCCAGGGGAAAAAAAGAGAAACAGTTGGGAAAAGGGAAGCAAGAGAACTCACTAGATTGAGAATGAGGACAGACACTGAATGTGGGGAGTCCCTGGACCTTTTCATTTAGAGAGAAATTGACAAATACCCTTCCTGGTTCTGGGTGGGGGTGACAGAGGCATAGCAAATGGACAAGATGGAACCCCTCAAAGGAAGACAGTGCAGAGATCTCCTGGAGATGAATCTGCAGCTCCTCCTGTACCCGTAACAGGAAGGAAAGGACATGGGAATTCAGATCCTGACCAGCCAGGTAAGGCTCAAGACTTGGGAAAACCATGAGAAATGAGGTTCATGTGTTCATCTTCCCTCCCTGGATCATTTCCTAACAATTCTGTAGCTTCTCATTACTTTAAAAAAGAACAAAAATGAGGCCAAAAAGACACCCCTCAGATTGTAGATGGCAGCAGCACACACTGTGGGAATGTCATGGTTCGCAATCTGATTTGATCCAGGGATGGGAGAATGGTGAGGAGGTAGGAGCTAGCATTTTTTGAGCATTGCTGTGAGCTGACAAGATCATACTGTCAGGCTTGTTCCCTTTACTTTTTATATCTCTGTGACTGGGTGTTTGCCATTTCAAAGGTAAGGAGAATGAGGCCCAAAGGCTTTAACATTTGCTCAAGACCCATGTCTCCCATGTGGCTGGCCCATGGCTTGAATCCAGGTCCTTTTGACTCTGAAGCCCATTTTCATTCTTCTGAGAAAGGTCATCTTTTCCAGAGATTTTTTGGAAATAAGAATTTAGGAGTTTGGTTACCAAAGGGAAAGGGACTGGGGGCGGGGGTGTGGGCGGTGTGGAAAGGGAGGGAGAAGGGGAATAAGGGGCATTATGATTATCACACTAATGTGGGGGTGCACAGGGAAGGCAGCATAGCACAGAAGACAAGTAGTGACTCTATAGTATCTTACAATGCTGATGGACAGTGACTGTAATGGGGTGTGTGGTGGGGACTTGATGGGGGGAATCTAGTAAGCACAGTTTTGCTCATGTGATTTTCTATTAATGATACCAAAATAAAAATAAACAAATAAATAAACCCCCAAAAAAGAATTTAGGAGTTTGAGTGGTAAAAGGTAAGGATAGATGACCTAATAGGATTCTCACTTATATCACTGTCACTTAGGCCCTACAAAATAATTTTTAAGCTCCTCAAATCAAGCCCTCCGTAACCAACTTGTCTGAGGAAAAAGAAGCTAGAATGGTGCCAAAGGACCTGACCCCCCACCCCCAGTTCATCATGGGGGCCTGTCCTGTGCTGGGGAAAGAAGGGCCTGGACCCCAGGAGCTACCAGCTCAGGAGGCTGTAAGTTTCCACACTGGTGATGAAGACTCCAGTGGCCTGGACCTGGAGCAACTCCTGGAAGAAGTGGGAAAAGAGCTGGAGCAGAGAGAGGAGCCACGGCTCAGGGAGGACGCGGAGGAGGTCCCCATGGCCTTCTTCAAGGAATAGCTGTGGGCTCCTGCTTCCCTCCTGTTCTCCCAGCCCCACCTTGGGTGCAGGAGAGCCTCTTAGAGGGTCCCTGAGAAGCTGATAAGTTGGGGGTGATTATTGGCTGTGAGCTGAACTGGCTAAAATCAGAGCTGTGCAGTTTGTGTTTTAATAAAACAGTTACTAGTTCATTGGTTTGGGTCCACTCTAACCACGTGCTTCCCTTTGGCGGTGCGCCCCTCAGCTGCATGTCACTGTGGCACATTGTTGTTTCTGGGGGGAGGACTGCACAATATAAGAAACTGGGAGGGCAGTGCTGCCTGAGTCCTGGGAGAAGGACATTAAGAAGGGCAGATCGGGCTTCAAATCCTAGCTCAGCCAGCCACTTACTAGCTGTTGTGGCCTTGGGAAAACATGGCAACCATTCTGGTTCTTCTTTTCATGCTTTAAAAGGAGCGCCTCCCGTCCCATATAGGGTGGTTGATGATGCCTAAATGAGGGGATGCACATAAAGTATTTAACACAGTACATGTAGTTATGACTGTAGCGGAAGTAGAATGGTTAGATAATGGGGCAGACCTTGGGTCTGGACAGCCGCCAGTGTTTGGGGATTTATTGGTAATGGAGCCTCAGTGTCCTCATGTGCATAGTAGGGGGGACCCAGCCAGGCCCCGGGGAGGATGAGGCAGGGCCAGTGCACATGGGCTTCATAGAGCCCGGAGAGGGTCCTGTAGTGGGGAAGGAGCCCCTGGCAAGGACGTCTCAACCAGACGCCCCTCTCGGCTGAGGGAGCCACTGCTGCCCTTCCCAGAATGAACTGAACTTGACAAAAATGGAATGCCTCTGACCTTGTCTTTGGAATTTCCACCTCCTCAGGAAGAACAGTTCAAGCAAAGACTCTGAATCTGATTTGGCCGCTAGATGGAGCCAATAAGTAAAGGAATTCAGACCTACCCCTTATCAAGCATCTATATTATGTGCCAGGTGCTACACTAAGCGTTTTTCCTGTATCAGGGTCTCGGAATCCTCACAGCAGTCTTACGAAGAAAGGACTAGCTTGGCTCCATTTTACAGATGAGGAAGCTGAGGCCCAGGGAGGCCAATCCACTTGGCCTAGCACACACAGCCAGTAAATGTGATGCCAGGCATCATGCCCCGGTCATACCCAACTGAGTAGGGCCTGGACATGCGAGGCCAAGGCTTTTGTGGACCGCACTGCCCCCAGTCTCTGCCTGGGCGAGGCTGGGGTCAGACTGGCTGTTGTGGATTGGCAGAGCAGCCCAGAGGCTGGAAGGCAGCCCTCACCCCCAGCCCTCCCCCTGTATTACTGCTGCTCTGGATTCCGCCAGCAGAGGGCAGTACAGAGCACACATCCCAGTCCCCCCCCACTACCAGGACTCAGGTGTAGGCCTGGGTGTCCAGAGGCTTCTGGCACACTGCCAGGACGAGGGAGTGCAGGAAGCATTCTGCTCATAGCCCAACAGGCGGCCAGCCAGCCAGCCCTTCTTCGGTCCACCTTCCCTTAGCTGGGCCCTCTGAGGCTATGCCTTACCCCATCACCTCATGGGCTGATGCAGATGTAACAGAGGGACCACAGGTGTTTGGGCAGAACCAGGGCTGTGGAGCCAGTCCCAGCACCATCACTGACATGCTGTATGTCCTTAAGAAAGTCACTTCACCTCATTGTAAAACAAGGCCAAGAGGACACCCCCCACCCACCCTGCCACCAGTTTAGTGTAGAGCACAGAGCATACAATATGACCACACCTAATAGGTGCTTCACAAGGGGGCCCCTCGTCGCTGCTACCCACTGTGTGGCCACAGTCTGCGTGGCCGAGAGGCTGTGGGAAGGAGAAAATGGAGACAGAGAACTGGAAAATGGAGAACTGCCTTGCCCAAGGTCACATGGTGGTAAGAGGAAGCCAGGATTTGACCCCACACAGTCAGATGCCAGATCCACGCTCTTCCCTTCACCGGGGCCTGCATAGGGCAGGTGGGGTCATGGGTGCCCTGAGGTATCCCAGACCTCCTGGCAATGAGGGCGATTGGGAAGTAGCCCCAAGAAGGCAAGGGGGAGCATGGGCTAGAGGGAGTGTCTGTGACCTCATCCCCAATCCCCGCTGCTCTGGCCAAGGCCATCTGTGGGCAAGGCATTCAGTGGGCGCAAGGGTCCCTCTGGGCTCAGACTTGGCTGGGCACTGTGGACATGGTCGGCCCAGGAGGGGCTCTGTCTGAGGGGCTGTGGGCTCACCAGGGGCACACCTGGTGAGCCAACGTTACCCTTTACCAAGTGCCCACTGCATGCCCAGGAGGCTGGGGGAAGACAGTCTGGGCTTTGCTAGGACCTAGGAGGTTCCCAATCTGCCATCTGGCTGTGTCCGTCTAGGTCAGGAGTTCCCTGGGGTTGGGGCCTGCCTGGCCTGTGTCCCTCTCAGCAGTGCCGCGTGGCATTGGCCTAGGGCCAGGCTCAGGGGACTCCTTGGGCTGGCTGAGGATGTATGACTCTGGGAAGGATGGGAGAAGCGCTACTAGATTCCCTAGGTCGGCTGGATGTGGGGCGGGGGGAAAAAGCCTGAGTCCGGGTATCAGGAGGGCTGCCCAGGCGAGATGAGATGGGACCTGGAGTGTCCACCCTATCTGCTGTGACCTTGGGCACGTCACCGCCTTCCTTCCCATCCCAGGGGACGAAGGCTGAAAGAGGTCCCTAGGACGAGCCACCAGAAGACAACCCAGGCAAGGTGGGAGTGACCAGCAAGCGGACTAAAGCTTCCCCTGCCAACGCGCCCGGACCTGGACTCTCCTCCTGGGACCCTCCCCGCGCGCACTGGGTGGCCGTGACGCTCCGCCCCGGGCCCCGAGACCCCGGGGTCTACGCTGGCTCTCTCATCCCGAGGGGAAGCGCTGGGAGGCGGAGGGGCGTAGCCGTGCAGCCAGGGGGCGGTTCCGGGGGCGGGGCGGGGCGGGGCGGGCTGCTCCCGCCTGCAGAGGACAGCCCGGGGTGTGGGGTGGGGGGCGGTGACGCGCGGGGCTGGGGTCGGGGCGGGGCGAGTGACGGGCAACCTCACTGGGATCCAAGCCCAGAGCCACTCTGCGCTCCCGCTCTCGGCCCCGCGCCCCGCGCCGCGCCCGCGCTCCCTCTGCCTCTCCTGCCCTCATTCCCCCGGATTAATCAAGGAGGCAGCGGCAGGAGGCGGGGTCCTGGCCGGGAGCCGGGCCCGGGCGCCGCCGGCAGGAGCGCTTGGGGATCCTCCAAGGTCGGAGGAACTTTTGCGGGGGGCGGGCGCCGAGGCCCTTCTCCCCTTCTCCTCCCACCCCCGAGGCCCTCAAGAGGTTCCGGCTTTTGGGTGCACTGGGAGGCACGTGACTGCGATTATAATTCGGGCCGGGGGAGGGGAGGGAAGGCCACCCCCACCTGTCAGGAGGGGCTGGGAGCCGTGAGCTGTCCCTTCCGGAGGTGGGGGGCACCCCGGGCGGGCCGCTGGCGCCTGCAGGCTGCTGCAGGAGGCGAATGAGGTCCGTTCTGCTGCCCGGGGCGGCGGGCGCCAGTGTGGGTGTAGAGGGAGCTGGGAAGGCCGCGGGTCTGCGCCCCCCACCTCTGCCTCCGTCAGGCTGGGCCCCCTGCCGACCCGGGCCCCCCACGCACAGGCAGAGTCCAACACAGGAGTCCTGCCCCGGCACAGTGGTTCCTGTTAGACCCCTCAGGGCGGCGGTGAACCCGAGCGGTGGCAGCTGAAGCCGTGGGTGGGGGGAGGAGACTCAAAGGATGGCAGTGGGGGTCACAAAGCGTTAAGAGGAGCGAGTTGGGGGTGCCCCGTCTGTGGGTGGTCTCTGAGTTCCTGCAGTTGGACGGGAGGCTGGGGGAGGGGCCACAGGCTGCTCGATGCCCACTCCCCAGCCTGAGCCCTTGGAATGATGGGCTTGACGCCTCTCCTGGGCCCCAAGCCTGGCCTGCAGCCAAGGAGAGGGATGGTCCCGTGGCCTGGGCCCAGGGCGGTGGGGGGGTGGGGGGGGGACCCTGCAGCTAAGAGTTCTGCCCTCCTGGCCAGGCATGTAGTAGGCGATCGCTTGAGCTGCGCATGTGTGGCCCTGTGCCCCAGCCTCCCGGGAGGAGACCCGGGGTGGGAGGCCCCTGTGACCTCATCATAGCCCCAGTGAAGCGGCTCAGCTTGTCAGCGTCTCCCTGCCTGGCTCCTGGGGAAGCCCTGGCCTCGGATGGGTGGTCCCTGTGAGGTGGGGTGTGGGGCTGCCCTGGGACTGCCCGGGGCCTGGTAGCAGGGTGAGGGGCGGACCCGTACAGCTTCTGGAGGAGTGGGCATTTGTGGGGCTTCCTCCTACTGCTCCCAGCAGGGGGAAGGCGTGGCTGGAAGCTGCTCTGCCCCCCTCCGGCCATCACCTCTTTCCGAGGGTTTGGCTGCCCCGTGGCTAGCGCTGTTGGCCCCTCGGTGCATATTATGCCTGTTTTGAAAAATCAGCCTGAACTTGGAACCAGCCTTTCCAAATTGGCCCCACATAGGGTCACCGCTCCATGTGTTCTGTTTGATGCCCCTTTCCATCTCACGTGTCACCCCAGAGTCTGGGTCTGCCTTTTGGGATGGCTAATGGGACGTGCGGGGTCGGGGGCAGATCTGCAGGGCCCCCTCCTGCCACCTTCCTCAGGCATCCTTCTCCCCGACCCCATTTCTGAGCCTCCCAGATGGGGTGTGCCATGAGCTTTTGAGCCATGAACTGTTAGAGCTGGAAGGGACCTCAGAACGAAGGTCCCTGTGTTGTGGGGTGACTAACCATCCTGGTTTGCCTGGAACTACAGGGTCTCCCAGGACAGGGGGCTCCATTTACTAAACCCAAGAGGGTTCCAGGCAAACCAGGCGGGTTGGTCACCCTGGCTGTGCATCAGCTGCACATTCGATGGGCTGGTCCTTCTGTTCCCCGCATCCCGGCACGCGTGCGGAGGACAATCCTCCGGCCACTCGTCAGTAGGAAAGGACCAGGCTTAAGGACAAGTCCCTTTCTTGTTTCCAGGATGAAGTGTTGTTAGCAGGGAAGGCGACTTGCACAGACACTCACCCCAGACGTCCTGACAAGCATCCAGGGGGCCGATGCTGGGTCCTGGGACGCACGGGTGGGGGGCCTGTCCAGAACACCTGACTGACCAAGCGGCCTCTGTGACTTTAAATATGTCCAGAATCACAGCCTTCCACATTGTTTTTATTTTTATTTTTTTGTATTTTATTTTCTTTTTTGATATCATTAATGTACAATCACATGAGCAACGTTATGGTTACTCGACTTCCCCCATTATCAAGTCCCCACCACACACCCCATGACAGTCACTGTCCATCAGCGTGGTAAGATGCTGTAGAAGCACTACTTGTCTTCTCTGTGTTATACTGCCTTCCCCGTGCCCCACCCCCTACATTATGTGTACTAATCCTAATGCCCCTTTCCCCCCTTATCCCTCCCTCCCCACCCATCCTCCCCAGTCCCATTCCCTTTTGTAACTGTTAGTCCATTCTTGGGTTCTGTGAGTCTGCTGCTGTTTTGTTCCTTCAGATTTCTCTTTGTTCTTATACTCCACAGAGGAGTGAAACCATCTGATACTTGTCTTTCTCCGCCTGGCTTACTTCACTGAGCATAATACCCCCTCTAGCTCCATCCATGTTGTTGCAAATGGTAGGATTTGTTTCCTTCTTATGGCTGAATAATATTCCATTGTGTATATGTACCACCTCTTCTGTATCCATTCCTCTACTGATGGACACTTAGGTTGCTTCCATTTCTTGGCTATTGTAAATAGGGCTGCGATAAACCTAGGGGTAAGTATGTCTTTTTCAACCTGGGCTGCTGCATTCTTGGGTAAATTCCTAGTAGTGGAATTCCTGGGTCAAATGGTATTTCTATTTTGAGTTTTTTGAGGAACCTCCATACTGCTTTCCACAATGGTTGAACTAGTTTACATTCCCACCAGCAGTGTCGGAGGGTTCCCCTTTCTCCGCATCCTCGCCAACATTTGTTGTTGTTTGTCTTTTGGATGGTGGCCATCCTTACTGGTGTGAGGTGATGTCTCATTGTGGTTTTAATTTGCATTTCTCTGATGCTTAGTGATGAGGAGCATCTTTTCATGTGCCTGTTGGCCATGTGAATTTTTTCTTTGGAGAAGTGTCTGTTCAGCTCCTCTGCCATTTTTTAATTGGATTATTTGCTGTTTGTTTGTTGAGGTGTGTGAGCTCTTTGAATATTTTGGATGTCAACCCCATATCAGATATGTCATTTATGAATATATTCTCCCATCCTGTAGGATGTCTTTTAGTTCTACTGATGGTGTCCTTTGTGTATAGAAGCTTTTTAGTTTGATATAGTCCCACTCGTTCATTCTTGCTTTTGTTTTCCTTGCCCGTGGAGATATGTTCATGAAGAAGTTGCTTATGTTTATATTCAAGAGAGTTTTGCCTATATTTTCTTCTAAGAGTTTTATGGTTTCATGACATGCATTCAGGTCTTTGATACATTTTGAGTTTACTTTTATGTATGGAGTTAGACGGTAATCTGGTTTCATTCTCTTGCATGCAGCTGTCCAGTTTTGCCAACACCAGCTGTTGAAGGGGCTGTCATTTCCCCATTGTATATCCATGGCTCCTTTATGGTATAGTAATTGGCCATATATGCTTGGGTTAATATCTGGGCTCTCTATTTTGTTCCACTGGTCTGTGGGTGTGTTCTTGTGCCTATACCAAATTGTCTTGATTACTGTGGCTTTGTAGTAGAGCTTGAAGTTGGGAAGCGAGATTCCCCTGCTTTATTCTTCCTTCTCAGGTTTGCTTTGGCTCTTACGGGTCTTTTGTGGTTCCATGTGAATTTTAGAACTATTTCTTCCAGTTCATTGAAGAATGCTGTCAGCATTTTGATAGGGACTGCATTGAATCTGTAGATTGCTTTAGGCAGGATGGCCATTTTGACAATATTAATTCTTCCTACCCAAGAGCATGGAATGAATTTCCATTTGTCAGTGTCCTCTTTAATTTCTCTTAGGAGTGTCTTGTAGTTTTCAGGGTATAGGTCTTGCCCTTCTTTGGTTAGGTTTATTCCTAGGTATTTTATTCTTTTTGATGCAACTGTGAATGGAATTGTTTTCCTGATTTCTCTTTCTGCTAGTTCATTGTTAGTGTATAGGAATGTAACAGATTTCTGTGTATTAGTTTTGTATCCCACAGCTTTGCTGAATTCAGATATTACTTCTAGTAGTTTTGGAGTGGATTCTTTAGGGTTTTCTATGTACAATATCATGTCATCTGCAAACAGGGACAGTTTACCTTCTTCCTTGCCAATCTGGATGCCTTTTATTTCTCTCTGCTGTGTGATTGCCATGGGTAGAACCACCAGTAGTGTGTTGAATAGAAGTGGGATGAGTGGGCATCCTTGTCTTATTCCCGATTGTAAAGGAAAAGCTTCCAGCTTCTCACTGTTAAGTATAATGTTGGCTGTGGGTTTCTCATATATGGCCTTTATTAAGTTGAGGTACTTGCCCTCTATACCCATTTTGTTGAAAGCTTTTATCACGAATGGATGTTGAATTTTGTCGAATGTTTTTTCAGCATCTATGGAGATGATCATGTGGTTTTGTCCTTCTTTTTGTTGATGTGGTAGAAGACGTTGATGGATTTTCGAATGTTGTACATCCTTGAATCCGTGGGGTGAATCCTACTTGATCATGATGGATGATATTTTGATGTATTTTTGAAGTCAGTTTGCTAATATTTTGTTCAGTGTTTTTGCATCTATGTTCATCAGGGATATTGGTGTGTAGTTTTCTTTTTTTGTGGTGTCTTTGCCTGGTTTTGGTATTAGAGTGATGGTGGCCTCATAGAATGAGTTTGGAAGTATTCCCTCTTCTTCTACTTTTTGGAAAACTTTATGGAGGATGGGTATTAGGTATTCACTAAATGTTGGATAAAATTCAGTGGTAAAGCCATCTGTCTTGTACAGGGGTTTTGTTTTTAGGTAGTTTTTTGATTACCAAATCAATTTTGTTGCGGATAGTTGGTGTGTTCAGATTTTCTGTTTCTTTCTGGGTCAGCCTTGGAAGGTTATATTTTTCTAGAAAGCTGTCCATTTCCTCTAGGTTATCAAGTTTGTTAGCATATAATTTTTCCTAGTGTTCTCTAATAATTCTTTGTATTTCTGTGGTGTCCGTATAGATTTTTCCTTTCTCATTTCTGATTCTGTTTATGTGAGTAGACTGTCTTTTTTTCTTGATAATTCTGGCTCAGTGGTTATCTATTTGGTTTATTTTCTCGAGGAACCAGCTCCTGCTTTCATTGATTCTCTCTATTGTTTTATTCCTCTCAAATTTTATTTATTTCTGCTCTTATCTCTATTATGTCCCTCCTTCTACTGACTTTGGGCCTCATTTGTTCTTCTTTTTCTAGTTTCGTTAATTGTGAGTTTAGACTGTTCATATGGGATTGTTCTTCTTTCCTGAGGCTTGTATTGCAATATACTTTCCTCTTAGCATGGCTTTTGCTGCATCCCACAGATTTTGTGGTGTTGAATTATTGTTGTCATTTGTCTCCATATATTGCTTGATCTCTGTTTTTATTTGGTCATTGATCCATTGGTTATTTAGGAGCATGTTGTGAAGCCTCCATGTGTTTGTGGGATTTTTCATTTTCTTTGCATATTTCTAGTTTCATACCTTTTTGGTATGAGAAAATGATTGGTACAACTTGAACCTTTTTGAATTTACTGAGGCTCTTTTTGTGGCCTAGGATATGATCTATTCTTGAAAATGTTCCATGTGTACTTGAGAAGAATGTTTATTCTGCTGCTTTTGGGTGTAGAGTTCTGTAGATGTCTGTAAGGTCCATCTGTTCTAATGGGCTGTTCAGTGCTTCTGTCTCCTTACTTATTTTCTGTCTGGTTGATCTGTCCTTTGGAGTGAGTGGAGTGTTGAAGTCTCCTAGAATGAGTGCATTGCATTCTATTTCCCTTTTAATTCTATTAGTATTTGTTTCACATATGTAGGTGTTCCTGTGTTCAGAGCATAGATATTTATAATGGTTATATCTTCTTGGTGGATTGACCCCTTTATCATTATGGGATGCCCCCTTCTTTGTCTCTGGTGAATTTCTTTGTTTTGAAGTCTATTTTGTCTGATACAAGTATGGCAACTCTTGCTTTTTTCTCCCTATTAGTTGCATGAAATATCTTTTGTCATCCCTTTACTTTTGGTCTGTGTATGTCTTTGGGTTTAAAGTGAGTCTCTTGTAGGCAGCATGTAGATGGGTCTTGTTGTTTTATCCATTCAGTGACTCTCTGTCCTTTGATTGGTGCATTCAGACCATTTATATTTAGGGTGCTTATCGATAGATATGAACTTATTGCCGTTGGAAGCTTTAGATTCATGGTTACCAAAGGTTCTAGGGTAACTTCCTTACTATCTAAGAGTCTAACTTAACTCACTTAATATGCTATTGCAAACACAGTCTAAAGTTTCTTTTTTTTCTCCTCCTTTTTCTTCCTCCTCCATTCTTTATATATTAGGTATCATATTCTGTACTCTTTGTCTATCCCTTGATTGACCTTGGGGATACTTGATTTAATTTTGCAGTTGCTTAGTAATTAACTGTTCTACTTTCTTTACTGTGGTTTTATTACGTCTGATGACAACTATTAAACCTTAGGAACACTTCCATCAATAGCAGTCCCTCCAAAATACACTGTAGAGAGGGTTTGTGGGAGATAAATTCTCTCAGGTTTGGCTTATCTGGAAATTGTTTAATCCCGTCTTCAAATTTCAATGATAACCTTCCCTGATAAAGTATTCTTGGTTCAAGGCCCTTCTGCTTCATTGCATTAAATACGTCATGCCACTCCCTTCTGGCCTGTAAGGTTTCTGCTGAGAAGTCTGGTGATAGCCTGATGGGCTTTCCTTTGTATTTGATCTTATTTCTCTCTCTGGCTGCTTTTAATAGTCTGTCCTTATCCTTAACCTTTGCCATTTTAATTACTATATGTCTTGCTGTTGTCTTCCTTGGGTCCCTTGTGTTGGGAGATCTGTGCATCTCCATGGCCTGAGAGACTATCTCCTCCCCCAGATTGGGGCAAGTTTTCAGCAATTACCTCCTCAAAGACACTTTCTATCCCTTTTTCTCTCTCTTCTTCCTCTTCTGGTACCACTCTAATGAGAATATTTTTCCATTTGGATTGGTCACACAGTTCTCTCAATATTCTTTCATTCTCAGAGATTCTTTTTTCTCTCTGTGCCTCAGCTTCTTTGTATTCCTCTTCTCTAATTTTGATTTCATTTATCGTCTCCTCCACCATAGGTAATCTGCTTTTAAAACTTTCCATTGTATGTTTCATTTCTGATACTGTGTTCTGTAATGATTGGATCTCCGACCAGAATTCCTCCCTGAGATCTTGAATATTTTTCTGTACCTTCAAGTGCATGTTAATGATTTTTATTTTGAAATCCGTTTCAGGAAGCTTCATGAGGTTTATTTCATTTGAATCTTTCTCAGGGGTGTATTCATATTCATAATTTTACTTTGAGCCAGGTTCCTTTGACATTTCATATTTGTATATGGGGCCCTCTAGTGCCCCAAAGCTCTACTCCCTGGAGCTGCTCAGCCCCTGGAGCAGTGTCAGGAGCCCCAGGGGAGTGGTATGGGTGCCTGGGGGGAGGAAACAGCTGTTTCCTGCTTCCAGGCTGCTGTGCCTGTGTCCACTGCCAGAACCAGTGGGCCGAGCACACAGATATAAGCCTTGTAGTTGCTGTAGACAGGGCTTCCCTCTGGCTGGCCTAACGCCAGGGTAGGGTTTTCTGGTTTGCAAGCCAGGTGGGGCTGACTGGGAGAAAGGCACAGTAGGCTGCCTATCATGGACGGGGTCCTTGGAGCTGTGTAGCCAGCCAGGGAGCTGGAGGTCCTGAACATCATGAAAGTTCCCACCAACCTGCTGGGCAGAGTACACCTGGACAATTTTGTCTACCTGTCCTTACTCCTGAGCAGCAAGCTCTGTGCAATCCTTGCCCCTTTAGCAGCCCTCTTGCTGTTAGGAAGTCTCTCAGACTGCCCGCCTTCCTTTTGTCCCAGAGCAGCCAGATATGGATCCCTGCTTTCCACAACAGCTGGAATCTCAGTGTCTTTAGGAATTCTGCCTGTCTTAGCTTTCCAACGCCCTCCCTGTTCATGAGAGCACCATGCAAGCACCGTGAAATGTAGGTTTGTGCTCCCAGAGCGGATCTCCGGAGTTAGGTATTCAGCAGTCCCAGGCCTCCAATCCCTCCCTGCTCTGTTCATCTTCCTACCCCCAGAGAGCTGGGGTGGGGGAAGGGCTTGGGTCCTGCCGGGTCACAACTTTGGTATGTTACCCTGTTCCGTGAGGTTTATTCTTTTCTCCAGGTGTATGCAGTTTGGCACAGTCCTGTTTTCTGTTGCCTTTTCAGGATCAGTTGTATTAGTTATAGTTTCATATTATATGCAGTTTTAGGAGGAAGACTCTGTCTCACCTCTCATGCCACCATCTTTTCAGCTGGTGGTCCAGATGTTTCTTGATTCTGTCCATCCTCACCAGTGGAACCGTTCAAGTAAAGAAAGGTATTAATCAGGCTTCTGCTCTGCCACATCCTGCCTCCCCTCCTGCAAAAAGCCTGAGGCTCTGCTTCCTCCAGGAGAGGGCAATGGCCTCCAGGGCTGCCCCTCCCTCCCTGCAGGCTGAAGCCAGAGATCTGCTGCAGTCAGTTTGCTTTATGGAGCAGGTCAGAGGCTCTTCGCAGCAGGAGCCGAAGGCTACATCCAGGTAAGGTGTCCGGGTGGGCCAAGGGACATAGGCTACTTCCTGCCGATGTCCTTATCTTTAGGCTTTATGCCTGCGTTTTATGGGGGGCTCCTGGGTCCCTGGATCCTGTACCAATGGAAAAGGACCTCATCAGGGTGGCTACTCCCAGAAACTGCTTCTCTCGGGGCCCTAACCTGTGGAGGGCCAGGCCCACAGACCACTGGGTGCTTCAACAGGGCTTCTCAGGCTGAGTTCCTTGGGAGGCAGGAGGCCCAGGAAGATATTTTTACCTGTCTTTTCCGTGGTTTGCGACAAGTTCTGCCAGAAACAGCTCCTCTCTGAGCTCTGCTGCCTGTCTGCAAACCTCGGCTGCGCCTGATTGCCAGCCAGGTCACAGGTTTCTGGTTGTTATGAGTCTGTCCTTTCCCTGTTGGGCCGGAAAATACATGTGAGTGGGATGGAAAGAGAATGAGGCCAGGAGAAGGCCCACTAAAGAAGACCCAGAGTTAATCAGTTAAAGCTCAAAAAGCCAGGAGCACCTTGGCCTGGAATGTGTGAATATTCCCCAGAGGAAGAAGGACACCTCAGCAGAGCCCAGGGCTTTATTGTGTTAATCATGCAGGCCCAGCTTATTTTTAAACTTTCCCTATGTGCTGTTTTTTTTCTCCTTTGGCCCTAATCAAGCAGTTTGCAATGTGGGCAATTAATAATGGCAAGCAGGCCCAGCATAAACAACATAGTGACAGGCAGGAAGGACTCCATCTTAAAAATAAGATTGCGTTTTAATACCCAGGAAGAGAAGAAGTAAGATTCTTCACTTACTCTTTAACAAACAGGCAATAACTCGGCCCACGTTGGGGGCCGGGCAGGCAGTCCTGTTGGATCTGCTCCCAGAGCAAGGAGCACCTGGCTCCCAGGGAGAACCCAGAGCAGGAAGCTCCTTCTGTTCAGTTAGTTCTAAGGATCCAAAGCCCACCTAACAGGTCTGCACCCCCAGCCCTTAGTCACATTCCTGAAGAATACTTACAAGGGGGAACTCCAACCTTTCGGGGTGCTCCTCTCCCTGAGGTCACCCGTACTTTCTAAGTGTGTAATCTTTTCACTTTAAACTCTCTCTTTTCAACCTTTCAGGGTGCTGCCCTTTCTCTGACGACACCTGCGCTTTTTCTCTAAGTAACGTTAAATAAAACTTTTCCTCTGCTTCAGTACTGTGTCTCTGCCTTTCAATTCTTTGTTGCGGTGGGACAAACACCAAGGAAAATACACAACGCTCCCCCAACCACCCCACCCATCTTCAAGGAATATGCAGGACACCCTGACTACAGAGACATGCAGCTTACCAAAGGTTCCAGCTCCAGCAGAGCCCAGGGCAGGTGCTGAGGGTGCCCAAGAGGAGAGGCCGCTGCCCGATGCACCCACCCCAGGGGCAGGGGTGTTCTGAGCAAAGGTGGGTGTGGATGTGCCTGGAATGGAGAGACCACAAAGAACTGTGACAACTGGGCCCACAAGCAGAAGGTGTCAAAGCAGGTGGTGATGAACTGGG
>JAVSCE010000608.1:0-10199 GCA_032199065.1 Smutsia gigantea
CAAGGAATCATGCAACCACCTAAATGTGATCTGGAAAACATAGTAAACATTGCAGTACAATGCTGTCCTTTCTGTATGTACTCTAACTCCCAGAGATAAGTGTGCCAATAGGTCTTTGCTCCAGCATTAAGGGAAACTGCAGGAGCAAAACTGCCTCATCTCAGCCTGGGAAGCAAAGTGCCTTTGGATTCCGTTTAGTTTCAGTGAAATAAGGCCTTCCTGCAGGCCCCATTAAAGGAATCATGCAACCACCTAAATGGGATCTGGAAAACATAGTAAACATTGCAGTACAAAGCTGTCCTTTCTGTGTGTACTCAACTCCCAGAGATAAGTGTGCTGCCAATGGGTCTTGCTCCAGCATCAAGGGAAACTGCAGGAGCAAAACTGCCTCATCTCAAGCCTGGGAAGCAAACTGCCTTTGGATTCCGTTTAGTTTCAGTGAAATAAGGCCTTCCTGCATTTGTTTCAGGAATCAATGCAGCCACCTAATGTTATCTGGAAAACATAGTAAACATTTGCAGTACAAAGCTGTCCTTTCTGTATGCTCTAACTCCCAGAGATAAGTGTGCTGCTTAATAGGTCTTTGCTCCAGCATCAAGGAAACTGCAGGAGCAAAACTGCTCATCTCAGCCTGGAAGCAAACTGCCTTTAGTTCATAGTTTCAGTGAAGAATAAGGCCTTCCTGCAGGCCCCATTCAAGGAATCATGCAACCACCTAAATGGGATCTGGAAAAAATAGTAAACATTGCGGTACAAGCTGTCCTTTCTGTATGTACTCTAACTCCCAGAGATAAGTGTGCTGCCAATAGGTCTTTGCTCCAGCATCAAGGGAAACTGCAGGAGCAAAACTGCCTCATCTCAGCCTGGGAAGCAAACTGCCTTTGGATTCCGTTTATTTCCAGTGAAATAAGGCCTTCCTGCAGGCCCCATTCAAGGAATCATGCAACCACCTAAATGGGATCTGGAAAACATAGTAAACATTGCAGTACAAAGCTGTCTTTCTTATGTACTCTAACTCCAGAGATAAGTGTCCTGCCAATAGGTCTTGCTCCAGCATCAAGGAAACTGCAGGAGCAAAACTGCCTCATCATTGAGCAAACTGCCTTGGATTCCGTTTAGTTTCAGTGAAATAAGGCCTTCCTCCAGGCCCCATTCAAGGAATCGGCTGGCCACCTAAGTGGATCTCTGGAAAACATAGTAAACATTGCAGTACAAGCTGTCCTTTTCTGTATGTGCTCTAACTCCCAGAGATAAAGTGTGCTGCCAGTAGGTCTTTGCTCCAGCATGAAGAGCTGCAGGGTGAGCTGTGAAAGCTAGCCTAACAGGAAGAGGGTAGTGACTTGAGTAGAGTAACTACCCAAATATCATCCATCACTCTTTAATAACTCCTTAATAAAACTCATTTTCTTTCCAAACTGGGCTTGTTTGAGTTACTTTTTGGCCTGTTGAATCCCCACAACTCAGGGGAAGGTGCTTCTTTTATGTTTCCCCAGACAAATAAATTAATATTTCTGAACTGCTATTATACTATCAACAGATTTACTTTTTATCCTTAGGAAATCCAACTGTCTTGTCTCTAGGACTCAGTTTTTCCATGTGCAAACTTGGGTTAATGGACTATGATTTCTAAGGACTCTTCCAGTCTTAAAGTTTTGTGGTTCTATAAAATTATGTCTATTACCTACAAAATTAGAAATGTTACTACAAGTCTTCTCTATACTGTGATGTATGAGAGTAAAGACATTCCGATCATCTAAGGCCTCACTAGTTGAAGAAACCACAAAGTTACTCTAGATTGTAAAACACTGATGCAAAGTTAGGCAGTATAGGCAAAGCTAATAAGACAGGCATTTCATAGGTTAGTGTTTTATGTCATGATTAGCACCTTATGATTCAATCTATAACTGCTTCTGATGAACATAGATGCAAAAATCTGCAACAAAATAGCATACAAAATTCAACAATACATCACAAAGATCATATGCCATGATCACATGGAATTTATTCCAGGAATGCAAGTTTGATGTAATAACCACAAATCAATCAACATTATAAACCACATTAAGAAAATGAAAGATAAAAATCATGATTATCTTAATAGATACAGAAAAAGCATTTGTCAAAGTTAATATCTATTAATAACAAAAACTCTCAACAAAGTGGGTATAGAGGGAATGTAACTCAACATAATATAGACCATATATGATAAAATAGTGAGAAGTTGAAAGCTTTTCTTCTAAGATCAGAAAAAAGACTAAGATGCCCACTGCCACTGCTTTTATTCAACATAGTTTTAGAAGTCCTAGCACAGCAATATGTAAGAAAAAGAAAAGCTATCTAAATTGGAAAAGAAGTAAAACTGTCACTAGTAGCAGATGACATGATACCATATATAGAAAATCCTAAAGACTTCACCAAAAAACTGTTACAACTAATGATGGAATTCAGTAAAATTGCAGGGTACAAACGAGATACAAATATCTCTTGAGTATCAAACACTAATAACAAACTTTATTAAGAAACAGAAATAAAGAAAGCAATTTCATTTATAATTGTATCATTAAAAAGAATGAAATTCCTAGGAATAAATCGTATCAAAGAAGGGAAAGACATACATTGAAAATTATAAGACATAGATGAAGGAAATTGAAAGACATGAAAAAATCAAAATACATTCCATGCTCATTGATTGTAAGAACTGATATTATTAAAATACCCATACTATCCAAATCAATCTACAGATTTAAGCAATCCCTATCAAAAGTACAATGTAATTTTACACAGAAAGCAAACAATCCTAAAATTTGTATTGAACCACAAAAAAACCCACAGTCAAAGCAATGTTGAGAAAGCGATCAAAGTCAGAAGCATAATAGTCCCTGATTTAAAACAATACTACAAAGCTATAGTAATCAAAACCATACTGTATTGGCATAAAAACAGAAACATTAGTCAGTGGAAGAGAATAGAGAGCCCACAAATAACCCTCACATGTATGGTTATAGATTTACAACAAAGGATCCAAGAATATACAATGGTTAAAGTCAGTCTTTTAATAAATGGTGCTTGGAAAAGAGGACTGCTACATGCAAGAGAATGAAACTGGACCACTACAGTACAGCTTATAACAAATAAATCTGATTAAAAATGAGCAGAGGGGGGAAATGATGGCAGTGTGAGAAGTGGGCAGAAATCTCCTCCAAAAATGGCATATAACATAAAAATACAACAAATCAAATGAACCCTGAAATAGTGAACAGAAAGAAGACTGCAACAAATGGCTTACATCTGGGAAAAAGAGAAGACCTCAGGGAAAAGGGTAAAGTAGAAAAGCCACAACCTGGTGAGACACAACACTCCCTCCACCCCAGCTCACTGGCAGGAGGAAGATAAAGGGAGTGGGGATTGAGTAGAAGCCCAGGACTGCTAAATACCCATGCCTGGAGATCTACTAAGGAGCACGAACCCACATAACATGGTACTCTGGACATTAGAGGGGATGGAAAGCAAAGACAGGTAGAATACTCAGAGAGACTAAGATTCCAGCCCATTGTGGAGGATATGTACCCACAAACTGGCTGGTCCGGGAAAAAAGACAGGTGGGCACTTTGAAACACTTCCCAACAGTGAGAAGGCTGCTAAAGTGGAAAGGATTTAACAGCGCTTGATGCTCAAAAGGGCAGGGACAGGTGAACAAAATCATCCTGGAACACTCAGCCCAGCAGGTTGGGAACATTCAGGAGCTTCAGATGCTCCATTCCCCTGGCTGGCAAAGCAGCCCCAAGGCCACCCCACTGAGACATGAAGCCTGCAACTCCTTCCATCCTTCTGGCACGAGCTCACAACCCTGCTGCCTCTGCCACTGTGCCAGGACAGCTGGAGGGCAGCCCCATCTATGACACCTACAGGGGTGTAACACAGAGGCTGCTCCCTGTGTGCTTGGCCCACTAGCCCTGGCAGTGGAGACAAGCACTGCAGCTGGGAAGCAGAAAAGAGCTCTTTCTTACTGGTAGGCACAGGTGCCACTGTCCTATGACCCCTGCCACCGCTCCAGGGGCCAGGCAGCTCCGGAAAATATTGCTCCTGGACACTAGGGGGTGCTGCCTACAAAAAGTTACCCTTCCATATTATTCAGTAGAAATATGAACTGGAAAAAGACCCTTGTTCAATCCAAAATCCCTCAAACACCAACCAGAAAGAGGGCTCAGTGAAACTGTAATCACAAATATTCTTGGTAAAGATTTCAAAATAAAAATCTAATATGCTCATGGAGCTACAGAAAAATATGCAAGATCTCAGGGATGACTTCAAGAAACAGAAACTTTGAAAAATATAGTATTCAAAGTGAAATACAAAAAGAAGGGATTTAAAAGCATATTAGAAAAGGTAGAGGAGATGGTAAATGGAATGGAACTTAGAGAACAGGAATACAAAGAAGCTGAGGCACAGAGAGAAAAAAGGATCTACAGGAATGAAGGAATATTAAGAGAACTGTGTGACCATTTCAAAAGGAACAATATTTGTATTACAGGGGCATCAAAAGAAGAAGAGAGAGCAAAAGGAATAGAAAGTGTCTTTGAAGAAATAATTGCTGAAAAGTTCCCCAATCTTGGGAAGGAAATAGTCTCTCAGGGCATGGAAGTGCACAGATTTCCCAACAAAAGGGAACCAAGGAAGACAACACAAAGACATATAATGATTAAAATGTCAAAGTTCAAGGACAAGGACAGAGTATTAAAAGCAGCCAGAGATAGAAAAAATATTACATACAAAGGGAAATCTATCAGGCTATCATCAGACTTCTCAGCAGAAACCTTACAGGACAGAAGGGAGTGGCATGATGTATTTAATGCAATGAAACAGAAGGGCCTCTTATCAAGAACACTCTACCCAGAAAGATAATCACTTAAATGTGAAGCAGGGATTAAATGATTTCCAGATAAGCAATAAAGTTGAGGGAATTTACTTCCCACAAACAATGTCTACAGTATTTTGGAGGGACTGTTCTAGATGGAAGTGCTCCTAAGGGTAAATAGAAGTCACTACAGAAAATAAAACCACAGTAAAAGAAGTGGACCAATTAACTACTAAACATAGGCAAAATTAAATCAACTACTCACAAAGTCAGTCAAGAGATACACAAAGAGTACAGACTATGACACCTAACATATAAAGAGAGGAGGAGGAAAACAAGGGAAAAAAGAGAACCTTTCTACTGTGTTTATAATAATGAAATAAGTGAGTTAATTTAGACTGTTATATATATATAGTAAAGAAGCTACCCGTGAACCTTTGGTAACCATGAATGTAAACCATGAAATGGAAATAAGTACATATATATTGATAATTACCCTAAAAGTAAATGGACTAAATGCACCAATCAAAATACATAGAGTTACAGAATGGATAAAAAAAAAGGCCCATCTATTCATTGCCAGAAGAGAGTCACTTCAAACCAAAAGACATACACAGACTATAAGGGAAAGGATGGAAAAATGTTTCATGCAAACAATAGGGAGTAAAAGCATCAGTTGTAGCCCTTGTATCAGATAAATAGACTTCAAAACAAAGAAAGTAGCAAGAGACAAAGAAGGACATTATGTAATGATAAAGGGGTCAGTCCAACAAGGGACATAACAATTATAAATATCTATGAACCCAAAATAGGATCACCAAAAGTGTGTAACCAATACTAACAGAATTAAAGGGGAAATAGAATGCAATGCATTCATTTTAGGAGACTTCAATACACCAGTCACTCCAAAGGACAGATCAACAAGACAGAAAATAAGTAAAGAGTCAGAGGCACTGAATAAAACATTAGAACATATGGATCTAATAGACTTCTACAGAAAACTCCCCCCAAAACAGCAGGATACACGTTCTTCTCAAGTGCACATGGAACATTTTCCAGACTAGATCACATATTAGGCCAAAAAAAGAGACAGAAAATTAAAAAAAGATTGAAATTGTACCAACCAGCCTCTCAGAGCACAAAGGTATGAAACTAGAAATAAATGATACAAAGAAAACAAAAGAGCCCACAAACACCTGGAGGCTTAACATGCTCCTAAATAATCAATGGATCAATGACCAAATAAAAACACAGATCAAGCAATATATGGAGACAAATAAGAAAAACTCAGCACCTCAAAATCTGGGATGCAGCAGGGGCAGTTCTAAGAGGAAACTACATAAGAATACAGGCTTACATCAAGAAATACGAGCAATTCCAAATGAATATTCTAAACTCACAATTAATGAAACCAGAAAAAGAAGAACAAATGAGGCCCAAAGTCAGTAGAAGGTGGGATGTAGAAAAGATCAGAGAAGAAATAAATAAAACTGAGAAGAATAAAACAATAGAAAGAATCAATGAAACCAGAAGCTGGTTCTTAAACAAACAAAATAGATAAACTCCTAGTGAAACTTTTGAAGAAAAAAAAGAGAGTTTACACACATAAAGAGAATCAGAAGTAAGAAAGGAAAAATCACTAAGGACACCACAGTAATACAAAGAATTATTAGAGGGTACTATGAAAAATTGTATGCTAACAAATTGGATAACCTAGAAGAAAAGTACAAATTTCTAGAAAAATACAACCTTCGAAGACTGACCGAGGAAGAAACATAAAATCTGAACAGACCAATTACCAGCAATGAAATTGAATTGGTAATCAAAAAACTACCTAAGAACAAAATCTCTGGACCAAATGGCTTCAACATCGAGTTTCATCAAACATTTAGAGAAGACCTAATACACATCCTCAGTTTTCCAAAATATGGAAGAGGAGGGAATACTTCCAAACTCATTCTATGAGGCAGCATCACTCTAATAGCAAAACCATGCAAAGACACCACAAAAAAAGAAAATTACAAACCAGTATCCCTGATGAAATAGATTCAAAAATACTCAAGAAAATATTAGCAAACCAAATTAAAAAATATTTCAAAAAGATCATCCATCATGATCAAGTGGGATTTATTGCAGGATGAAAGGATGGTACAATATTCAAAAATCTATCAACATCATTACCACATCAACAAAAAGAAGGACAAAAACCACATGATCATCTCCATAAATGCTGAAAGAGCATTCAACAAAGTTCAACATCCACTCATGATAAAAACTCTCAACAAAATGGGTATAGAGAGCAAATACCTAAACATAATAAAGGCCGTATATGACAAACCCACCGCCAACCTCATAATTAAAGTGTAAAGCTGAAAACTTTTCCTCTAAGACTGGGAATAAGACAAGGAATCCCACTCACCACTTTTATTCAACATAGTACTGGAGGTCCTAGCCATGGAAATCAGGTAACACAAAGAAAGAAAAGGCATCAAGATTGTTAAGGAAGAAGTTAAACTGTCACTGTTTGCAGATGACATGATATTGTACATAAAAACTCTAAAGAATCTACTCCCAAAGTATAAGAACCAACAATTGAATTCAGCAAAGTTGCAGGATATAAAATTAATATGCAGAAATTTGTTGTATTCATACATAATAATGATGAGCTAGCAGAAAGAGAAATCAGGAAAACAATTCCATTTACAATTACATCAAAAAAAGAAAAATACCTAGGAATAAACCTAACAATGAAGGTGAAAGACCTATACCCTGAAAACTACAAGAAACTCAAAGGAGAAATTAAAGAAGACATCAATAAATGTAAATACATCCCATGCTCATGTACAGGAAGAATTAATATTGTCAAAATGGCAATCCTGCCTAAAGCAATCTACAGGTTCAATGCAATCCCTATCAAAATTCTTCAGCAACAGCATTCTTCAATGAACTAGAATAGTTCTAAAATGTATATGGAACCACAAAACACCCCGAGTAGCCAAAGCAATCCTGAGAAGGAAGAATAAAGCTGGGGGGATTACACTCCCCAACTTCAAGCTCTACTACAAACCCACAGTAACCAAGACAATTTGGTACTGGCACAAGAATGGACCCATAGATCATTGGAACAGAATAGAGAGCCCAGATATAAACCCACACATATATGGCCAATTAATATATAATAATGGAGCCATGGATATATAATGGGGAAATGGCAGACTATTCAACAACTGGTGCTGGCAAAACTGGACAGCTCAATGTAAGAGAATGTCACTGTATTACTGTCTAACTCCATATGCAGAGGTAAAATAGAAATGGATAAAAGACCTGAATGTAAGTCATGAAATCATAAAACTCTTAGAAGAAAACATAGTCAAAAATCTCCTGAATATCAACATGAGCAACTTTTCCCTGAACACATCTCCTCAGCAAGGGGAATAAATGAGGCTACATCAAACTAAAAAACTTCTGCACAGCAAAGGACACCATCAGTAGAACAAAATGCATCCTACAGTAGACGAGAGTATATTCATAAATGACATATATAATAAGGGGTTAACATCCAAAATATATAAAAAAACTCACATGCCTCTGTCCTCGCCAGCGAGGGCTTCTTAAGACGTGGGAGACCTCGGGGGAGCCGCGACTACCTATGAAATGGGATGAGACAAAATGACACGGAGAGCCTGCAGTTTTTTGTCAAGCTCTACTTTATTAACAGAAAAGGCAAGGAATATATAGCATTTGAAGGGGCGTGGTAGGGAGTAGCTTTTTCTGGTTGGTTGCCCATTATGATAATGAGGTAGCTTCCAAAGTCCAATCACACACCGAGTTGTGCACATGCTCAGTAGTCTTTGACGTAAGCAACGGACCTGGTTGAGGACTTAGCGGGAAGCTGTGGCGGGAAACTGACCAAGAAGAAGTAAACAACAAGATGGAGTCCTTTTGTTCTTATGCTCTAGCAGAGAGGGGGGGAAGAAGGAAAGAGAGGAAAGGTGAGTACAGGTTTGTGGTTAGTATAGAAGGTGGAGGAGCTCTCACAACATGGTATCATAAATGACAACAGCCCCTGACAGTTCCCCCTTACTTTTATATTTTGAGGGGCGGAAACTGAGGCCGGTCTTAGGCTGCGTGTGGCTGCAGCGGGCAGGCTTTGTGTGCATCGCAGGATTCGGGCTTTCGGAAAAATGTCTGTCTTAGGTTGTCTAGCAGAGGTACAATGCTTACCCGTCATGGAGGAACTTAAGCAGCTAAGGCTTAGTCTCTGTCTTAGGTTGCTATTGTACTTGCTAGATCTTACCCGTCTTTGACTATTTTTCCCGCACTGAAAGCCAAATCTGCGTAGTTTTTGGCACATAGGCTCTGTTACACACATTTTCGCCATGGGCTCTCAGGATCTTGACGCTTTGAGGCTGCTTGGTAGGTTCTAGCGTCTCAAAAGACAGGGGTGTCATTTGGGCAGATACCATTGTAGTCATCTAGCCCCCGCTCGGTGAGGTCCAGGCGATGATAGTGGACTTGGATAGGCTTGGTTCGTAGATCATCTATTTGATCCTTTACGAACTGTGTGAGCTTCCGTAGGGCCCAAGGGCCAAATGAAATAAGCAGAAGAAGTCCAAGTAAGGGGCCAAGAATAGAGGGGAGTAAGGTGGTTAGAAAGGGAGAGGTGGAGAACCAGTTCTGATACCAACTTTCATTTTGCTCTCTTTCTTTTTTGCGTTTCTCTAAGCTATCTTTGACTCTTTTCATGCTGTCTTCTACTATGCCTGTTTTATCTGCATAGAAGCAGCATTCCTCCTTGAGAGCTGCACAGAGGCCTCCTTGTTGGAGGAGGAGAAGATCTAAGCCTCGTCTATTTTGGAGAACTACTTCAGCTAGTGACTGGAGTGATTCAGTGAGTGCTGTAATGCCTTTTTGAATTTCAGTTAAATCTGCATCTATGGCTGCAGCAAGTCTATTGTACTGTTGGTCAGAAACAACAAGGGAGGCGATGCCTGTTCCAGTGCCCACAGCACCAAGGCCAATGACAAGGGCTAGGGTGGCGGCAGCGATAGGTTCTCTTTTGACTCGACGGCTGGAATCTTCACGTAGGAAAGGGAAGAATTGATCTGCTGAGTAGATGTCAATCCTAGGGATTAATTGAACTAGAACACAGAAATCATGGTGAGTAGATAATGTATGGACAGAAATATGGGTGGTTAGGCCAGTGGCACAGGCAAAATATGTCCCATTAGGAGCAGGTATATAAAGGTCATAGGGAGAGGGAGTGAAGGTTTGATTGCATAACGGCATGATTTCCTGGGGTGGGTTAACAGATTGGCTATGAACACATGTTCCTATCCCTGAT
>JAVSCE010000609.1:0-161918 GCA_032199065.1 Smutsia gigantea
CATTCAATCACACAAGAGAGAACGTCCCATTATTCATATCCTAAAAGGATCCCTGCCCTTTTCTTCCCTTGGACAGGGCCCTGTCCTGTGAGTTACACCTCTCGCCTCCTGCGCATCCCTGCTCTGCATCTCCTCCCAACACCACTCCTATTCCCACCACCCAAAATAACACCAACTGATGCCACATTATAATGAACAGCACCATTTCAAAATGAGTGTGAAGTATCACCAATGATCTGGGTAGAAAAAGCCTGCTTTGGCCCAGAACATTCAGCAAACCCCTGAAACCTTGAATCCATGAAGGGGAAGGCTGCTGTGTATGCCTGACGGCCTGCCCCTTGAGGAAGAGCGCTCACTCGCATCCCCAATTGGGGGTTCAGCTCCACAAACAAGCACTGTGCTTTCCTCCTATTCCTTTCCACTCATTCCACACATATTTATTGGGCATTTCAAGCTAACAGGAGTTGGGTCTTCATGGAGCCGTGCAGCCAGCCTCAGTATATTGCAGCTCCCTCATCCCGATGGTAGTTTTCAGTGATAATAGCCTAGTGTTTAGACAGGATCCAGACGTGATTAGCTACTTATTTTTATTTTGCAGAACAGCCATTCAGTGTTCACTCAAGCACTAACACTTTTTAACACCAAATGGAAATTTTATTAAAATACTCTTAATTGTGTTGGAAATAGTTTATTGTTCAAAGTAATATTTGAAATGTACACAAAAATATCATTAGCAGAATACCAACTTCTACTTTTTAAAATTACTTTCTCTTATCATTTTCACTTTAAACTAATGTTAATACATTTAAAAATAAGAACAGAAAAAATATGTTTTGTGTAATATGCTGTGAAGAGGAGCTCTATATGTTACCAGGAAACTGAGGGGAAAAAGGACCCTTATCTTTCCTTGCTATCTCTATTTTTCATCTAGATTTTAATGCAAGCTGAACTCATCTGAGCATGAATATGGAGGTTGCTCTTTGTACAAAAGATGATGTTACTGATCTATGATCAAAAGCAGTGATGACGAATTTTAACTGATCCAACCACATACTTTTAAAAGCTTCCCCTTGTTACCAAAGATAAACATCATGAGTCCTCAAACAAGGCCCCACTTGACCCAGGGCCCAGAAATGGATAAAGGAACTGAGAATCTAATCAATAAGTGAGACTTAGGGTGCCAGATATTACCAATATATTACACCACAGTGTTATGTCGCTGGTTGTGAGCCATATTCAGAGTCCAAGCTCAGAGCTCAGAAAACAGACAGAGCCAGTTAGCATACCAAATTGAAGGTAGGAGAGTAAGAGGCAAAACTGGGGCACAAAACAGAAAATTTTTGTTTTCTGTCCAGAGATTTACCAAGCACACTTTTATTTTATGGCTTGAAGGCTTGGAATTCTGATCGTGAAACATCCTACTTTCCACCTTGTAAAGATAAGGATGCAAAGCTGCAATTTATCAGAAAAACAAGACTAACAATTTACAAAACAGTAGGCTGAATGAAATCAGCCAATATGGTACACTGATAATGAAAACCCTTGGTTCATTAGCATGGTGCTCTAACACTTGAACTAAAAGCCTTCTGTGGAATCTAATTCATCAGCAGTTATTAGGGGTATTCAAAAAATAAAGTTACAAAGTGAGATGATGAGGGCCATTTTGTTTATAAGTGATGGAAACTCAACTGGAGATAGTTTAGGCAAAAAAAAGTATAATGAGGTGTCTCATGGAAATTAAAGCAGGAATATTCGGACCTCAATAACAACTCAAGGCAAAAACAGGATACTTCTCATTCTCTAGTCCCTGCTTCATTGTCTCTGGAGTGGACCAGTGTGGAGGAAAGCATGGTCAACACGCCCTGAAGTTAACGATCAGAAACATACAGAAAAGTACTTTGATGGCAGAGATCCAGTCAGATTCCCTAGCCTGAGCTAGTCCACTGGGGCCAGGATAGCAGACTGCTTGGACTGGCCCTGCTTGAATCAGATTTCCAACCTTGTACCCAGTCAGTGGTGATAAGAGCGATGATGTCATAGGAAAAACATGGCCATCCTGGTAGAAATCATAGAGACAGATTTGGGGGTTGCCATTCCCAGAAGAAGCAAAGGCTGAGCATATCAATGGTAAATATCAAAAAGCAAAGTAAATTGGTGTGTATTACACACAGAATTATTGAATTAATAGCACAATTTTTTATTAGGGTCAGAATAGAGAATCAGCTGTCCCCAACTATAAACACTGCATCCTTTATATAATCTTATTTAAGAACTGTTGGAACTCCATCTCCCAGATGAAGATCTATATTCCTCAGTTTCTAAGTCACTCCTTAGACTTCCAGGCAGGTAAGGGTATGTAGCTCATGGCACACTCACTAAGCTGACTCTGCTGGAGAGGTAGAGTAACCAAGGAGGAAAAGCCAGCTTTTCTGATAGATTTACTTCACATTCCAACTCCCTGTGCACTTGCGCTGTGACCGTGAGCATACAACTGAACTTCTCTGAGCCAGTTTCCTCACCTGCCAAATGTGGAAAATAATGCACACCTTGCAATGGTGTACAAAGGTTAGAGATAATGTACATAAAGAACATTGTGCCTGAAAATGGTAGCTATTGTATTATTAATATTCTGAATGGCACCTCACCGCCTGTCAGAGCTGAAGCACATTTGACTCTGGGAATATCTTCAGGCCATGTTCCATTTCATACTAACCTATTTCCTTGTGAAAAGCTCCTTTTTCTACCCTGCACACCTAGAAGATATGGTTAATATAAATTCCAATTTGGTTGGACTCTGAAGAAAAACGGATTGGGGGTAGAGGGTCAGTTTTTACATTGGCTTTTCCTATAGGTTTACTTACTTTATCTGAAATGATGTCACAAAATCCAAAGATGATTTTAAAATGTGAGCTAAGAAAGACAATGTAGATGTAATAATGCTCTGAAATGTGTATATATGTCTATATATATAAATAGATGCACACACATATAATTTTATATTTAAAGATATATATGTATACATTAATATATTAACATTGTTTTATTATATCATAGTTTTAATATTTTACATATTTATAGTATTATATTTTATAACTAGATTTTTCTTTTTTTTTTAACGTGCGATGGTATTTTTTTAATGAAATAAAAATGTAATTCAGGAAACCGTAGTTGGCACCATCTCTACAGAGAGGAGCATTCAGAGAAGAACAAGTTCCCTGCAGAGCATTAATCCTTTCACTTTACAAAGGAGAAAACTGAAGTTGAGAGAGGTGAAGTGACTTGTCTGAGGTCACCCAGTTCAAATGTCAGGGGCATGTCTGAAGCCTATTCCCAGTCCAGTGTCTCTCTCTCCCACCCACTCTCTGGCAACTAGAGGAAGGAAGGCAGGACCTTCAGATGGCCCCAGAGCAGAACTGAGAGTGGCACACAGATGGGAGCAGAAGAAATGCTGTAGGCCGGTCCAGACCCTGCATCCCTCAGATGGAGCCCTACCCTTCATGCTCTCTCCTGGCCACCTTTCCTGCCTAGATTTAAGTGACTTAAGAATTATCCATTATTTTGTAATGTCTGAAGCTCCATTAGCATAAGTAATCAAAAATAGCTTTCATTAAGGTTCCTCAAATAGCCACAGTAATAGGACAAGTAATGCAGCCAATACATGATAAAAAAAAAAACTGACTCCCATGCGCCTGCTTCTATCTCCTGCTTCAATTCACCTCCTACTCTAGCCAAGTCCAAATGCATGGGAGCCTGTACACCCCAGGCTCTCTGGCCTCTGTGCTTTTGCTCCTGCTGACCCTACTGGCAGGACGTCCCCTTTGCTCTTGCCTTGGCTCATTCATCCTTTAAAATATAGCTCAGGTACCGCCTCTTCCAGGAAGCTTTCCCTCATTCATCTTTGTGTTCTGGCCCATCACAGGCCTCAGTGAAAGTGTGTTGAGCACTTAATGCTGAGTGGAACAGGATTCTTGCTGCAACCCAGTACCAGAGCTCCCTTTTTGCCAACCCTAAACTGTTGCAGCCATTCCCACAACATGTCCTCTAGCAACACTCAAGCTCGTGTGAATCAGACCACGTCTGTCACAGGCCACTGAAGCTGTGGGAGTGTCTGCCTAAAAATGTCTATTTCCTTTCCTGACAGAGAAGAAAGTTGGAAGTAGCATGGCAGCAGCGCGCAACACAGCAGTACTTGGGGCAGGAAGCAGCCTAGACAACATGAACATGTATCCGACCTTGTTTAAAACCACTGCTTCTTCTCTCTCGTAGTTTTCAGCAGCCTGCCCCTTGGCCTAGAATTCCTGAGTTTGCAGTCATTCCCGGCAAAAAATGGAGGGCTTATGAAGTGAACTAGGCCAAGGTTCCAAGGCAACTTCCACAGCCAAGAGCATCACCCCTTCAAAGGACCTTCATGCCAAGTTATATCTGCAGCCTGGTTGTCCTTCCAGCAGACCTAGAGGACCAAGCGGAGGTCCTGGAAAGCAGGGGTTCTTCTCTAAGGTAGGACTCAGGGGGACACCACACGGCTTAGAGAAGGAACAGTAGGAGACACAGCCCATCTTGCCCAGGTTAGGTGCCCCTGGCCACAGCCTGTTTCTCAGCCACTCAGGAAGTCTCCACATCATACCACGCACCACACCTCGCACGGACAGGACCGCTCCAGGACAAAATACAGGCCAAATCTCAAATCTGAATCTCTCTGACTCTGATTCTCATCTCTACAGCTTAACAAATCAACTTTGTTCGAGCTCATTCACTCTGGCTGACATCCAGTGTCACCAGTCTGAGACCAGGGGTCCCATGAAGCCAATTACATCTGCGGTCTCTGGTCTTCTGCGGCTGACCATGAGCTCCAGAATGCCATGCATGATCACATTTCCATTCTGGTCATGGTTGCCTGGGGATCACCTTATGTTTCATTATAGGAGTCAACCGGAATGCTCTTGCTAACGGCCCATATAGCCTTGGCTCTTGGGAGGCTAGAAACAGTAGGCAGTCAGAGCACTTCTATTTGAAATTCCTCTCCTTCCCTAGGCGCTTACGTATTGTTGAAGAAGGAAAAGCGACACAGGAGAGGAGTGTGCACCCATTTCACCAGAAAAGAGGTTTCTACTGTTCCTTTCCTTTGCCAGTGGAGTTTAGATGGTTTTTTAGAAATTTAAGAAAAATAAGCAATACCACAGTTACAAAGTGGGGGAACAAAATACCTGGGTTCTACACTTGACTCAGCCACCAACTCTCTCTCTGAACCGAGGGGTTTGTTAGACCCCTTTGAGCCTGTTTCCTCATCAATAATTAAAGAGTTTGACCAAATATTTTTCAAAGTTCCACCACCTGATACTTTGATAATTTATTCTGCTCTCAATTTACAAAATGACTGTAGTCATGGATAGTGGTAAGAGTGGTCAGATGAAAAGAAAAATACATTACTGAAAATAAAACATGGTTCAGGTCAAAAGCTAGCAGAGGCCAGAAGGTAAATGTTAAGACGGAGTTAGGGACCTGAGGTTAGGCAAGCAGTCAGTCATCAGGGAGCCCAAGGGCCCAAAGTACAGATCCAGATGTTCAGTGAGAAGACACCATGACCAGAGTAGGAGGGCATCAAGGAAATTCAAAAGAAATCCACAAGAAATCATATCTGAGCGACATAATGGGTTGGAATGTGTCTAATGCAAGTCAGAAAATCCTGAGTCAAAAGCCAATGAGAAATTGGAAAGTTGGGAACAGTAAGAAAATCCAATCACTACAACTTCTCCTTTAAAACACTGAGTCCTGTTTGTCAGGCCATGCGCATCACAGGCCCCTAGGGAAGCCGTGGGAAATGCCTGGTGCACCATGTCAGTTTCTCCTTCCCAAGAGGTTCCCAGAATCTAAATAAACAATACGAGAAAAAAAAGTCCCTGCAACAGTCAGTTCAAAACCTGTGGGACCAAGAATGAGGGGTCTATAGCTGAGATGCAGGCATCCTGGGACTCGCCTTGGACGCCTTCGGCTGCCATTTAGGTCCTTTCCGAAGTCCCAGGGCTGTGCCTCCATAGGTGGGCCTTCTTGTCTATTTCCCATACTGAAGACAGAGCTTTTCTTCCTCTGCATTTGGAGCTTGGAGATAAAAGCTTATTCATTATTTTAATGAATATTCACTGTGTGCCTACTGTAGGCCAAATACCATACCAGGAACTTCATACACAGGCCCACTGATTGCTTCTTAAAAATGTAAATCTTTGGTGGATGATTTCTGATCCCATCTGACTTCCTTGCTACTCTATCCCTAAGGAGTGTTACACAGCCTCCTAGGGAACATTATCCTAGGCCTTGGTCCCAACAAATACAATAGAAGAAAGTATTGGGTTCTTACCCAGCTCTGCTGATAACCTGCTTTGGGCTAAGCCTAAGTCACAAAAACATTCAAGCTGTCAGCTTCTGCTTCTGCCCTGTGGACTTAATCTTTCCTCTTCTGCCTCTTTCACAAGATACTAGGAGGAGTCAGTGAACTAATACCTATGAAATGACTTTGAAATATGGTTTCACTGGTGACAAGCCAGCACTCAGCAAAGACGGGGGTTTCATCGGAATCAGGGCTTCTGATTCAACCCTGCTTCCTTAGTCATTTCTGTGCCAATCAGCTGTCACTGTTCCTTATCCTCAAACCGTGTGAATTTAAAAAGCCTGCACGAGCTCATCTGGAATTCACATACCAAGCTTCAAACAGACAAGGACAATCTGAAATTGGAAATAGGGAAGATGGCAGGTGGTGCTGTTCTCTGAAAAATGAGCATTGCAGGAACAGCCTCACTTCTCCCAAAGATGCCTCATGTCTGTGGATGAGTTGTAATGCTTTCATTGAAAAGCTCTCATCCCCATGAACACATTCTGAAGATAGAAATAAATCTTACAATATAACGGGGGAGAAAATCAGTTAGGAAAAATGAAGAGAAGAAAATCCACCTTAATTCTAGAATCCTTACACTAAATAAATGGATTCTACAGGAGTAAGGCTGCATCCATATTTTTCTCTCACTCTTGCCATTTACTAAGCAGCTGCAAGGTGCGACTGAAGAAAGTGACTGTCTGGCCAGCCCTACCAGCCTTTCCATCTCAATAATTTAAGCCAGATGCCATCAGACAGAGACAATCTCCTTTGTTACCTTCTCACCTCAGGGACCTGCTCACCCTGTCCTTGGCATTTTGAACTAGGTCAGTATTTGCCTGTATAAAACAAATAACTAAGACCCTCACAGAACCAGTCACAACTATATACTCTGATACATGTGCATTCTTACACAAGGATAGTCTGCCACCATACTCTTGGGGCATTTGTGATCTTTAAAATAAGTCAGCAACACACAGAAGTTTAATTTAACATCCAGACCAAAATGAATTCTACTTCTCAGGCCATCAGACTCTCAAGAATAACGTCACACTCTAAGGCATACTGAAGTCCTAGCTGAAAATCATCATTGAACACATTGTAGTAAAAATTCAACCAGTTTCAGGTAGAGGTGAATTATCGAATAAGGCAGAAATCAGCAAGGGATATGAGATAAAGCCAGAAAAGTGAAAGGATGGAGACAACAGATGGAGGGAGGGGTTAGAAAGACACTTCATGAAGAAAAGTCCAAAGTCCATGTCCACCAGTGCATGCTGACACACTGAAAAGTCCCCTTTACTCTTTTCTTGATGAGATGTCCATAACCTGTTAACAGCGTTCCATTATCTAGAGGGTTCCAGAAGAGTTACAAAAGCTTTCTTAAAAACAGGTCTCATTTTTAAAGGAAGGTAAAGTCAGTGTCCAAAATCAGTGTTGCCTTCCTCCCTATCTTCTCCCCACACCTCATCTCCCAGCCCATCCAGAGGAGTCACGTGAGTAGATAAGCTATACTCTTTCCCAGTGCCCTTCTGGTCCTTTGTACATCTTAGGAGCTTTTCTCCAGAGAAATGTTAGTCACGGCAGGGCTGGGAGAAAGAGATAATGTGAGGTCTCACAGTGGGTCATTAATTCAGTCAGAGGCAGAGGGTAGTTGGCTGGGAATGTGAGAAGCACGAATCAGAAAGCAAGCACCCTCAGCACCTTTGGGATGCAGCCTGGCCCTGGAGAGTTGCAGGGCTGTGTGTTCTATGTACCAAGAAGGAAAGGTGCTGAGACTTGGTATTTCCTCAAAATGTTCTCATGAAAGAGAGGGGCAGTTGAGATTGGATGTGAGGAGGAATCTGTTTAAGAAATGCATAACAACTTCAGGAAAATCAGGAACATCGTAGAGTCATATAAGAACATCCTGACACACCAGAGGCAAGTACATTAAACTCAAAATACATGAAAACGCCCAAAATCTGACATAAATAACTTGGATCTGAGACTACAAGTATCCTGTTAAAACTCCTTCCTGGCCTCTTTAAATTTTACATTCCAGTTCTCCAGCTTCCAAGACTAAAAGACAAGTTGAATTACCCAGCTTGACTGTCTTCCCTATAGTGACCTGCAGCCTGTGAGCTCTTGCTGCAATTTAAAGGAACAGAATGCATGGCTACAAAACTCCAAACCTGTCCTCGCCAGCGAGGGCTTCTTAAGACGTGGGAGACCTCGGGGGAGCCGCGACTACCTATGAAATGGGATGAGACAAAATGACACGGAGAGCCTGCAGTTTTTTGTCAAGCTCTACTTTATTAACAGAAAAGGCAAGGAATATATAGCATTTGAAGGGGCGTGGTAGGGAGTAGCCTTTTTTGGTTGGTTGCCCATTATGATAATGAGGTAGCTTCCAAAGTCCAATTACACACCGAGTTGTGCACATGCTCAGTAGTCTTTGACGTAAGCAACGGACCTGGTTGAGGACTTAGCGGGAAGCTGTGGCGGGAAACTGGCCAAGAAGAAGTAAACAACAAGATGGAGTCCTTTTGTTCTTGTGTCACATGGTTCCTAACATCTATTGCTAAATGAGTTAACTTTCTTGTTCTTGTGCTCTAGCAGAAAGGAGGGGGAGGAGGAGAAAGGAAAGGTGAGTACAGGTTTGTGGTTAGTATAGAAGGTGGAGGAGCTCTCACAACATGGTATCATAAATGACAACAGCCCCTGACAGTTCCCCCTTACTTTTATATTTTGAGGGGTGGAAACTGAGGCCGGTCTTAGGCTGCGTGTGGCTGCAGCGGGCAGGCTTTGTGTGCATCGCAGGATTCGGGCTTTCGGGAAAATGTCTGCCTTAGGTTGTCCAACAGAGGTACAATGCTTACCCGTCATGGAGGAACTTAAGCAGCTAAGGCTTAGTCTCTGTCTTAGGTTGCTATTGTACTTGCTAGATCTTACCCGTCTTTGACTATTTTTCCCGCACTGAAAGCCAAATCTGCGTAGTTTTTGGCACATAGGCTCTGTTACACACATTCTCACCATGGGCTCTCAGGATCTTGACGCTTTGAGGCTGCTTGGTAGGTTCTAGCGTCTCAAAAGACAGGGGTGTCATTTGGGCAGATACCATTGTAGTCATCTAGCCCCCGCTCGGTGAGGTCCAGGCGATGATAGTGGACTTGGATAGGCTTGGTTTGTAGATCATCTATTTGATCCTTTACGAACTGTGTGAGCTTCCGTAGGGCCCAAGGGCCAAATGAAATAAGCAGAAGGAGTCCAAGTAAGGGGCCAAGAATAGAGGGGAGTAAGGTGGTTAGAAAGGGAGAGGTGGAGAACCAGTTCTGATACCAACTTTCATTTTGCTCTCTTTCTTTTTTGCGTTTCTCTAAGCTATCTTTGACTCTTTTCATGCTGTCTTCTACTATGCCTGTTTTATCTGCATAGAAGCAGCATTCCTCCTTGAGAGCTGCACAGAGGCCTCCTTGTTGGAGGAGGAGAAGATCTAAGCCTCGTCTATTTTGGAGAACTACTTCAGCTAGTGACTGGAGTGATTCAGTGAGTGCTGTAATGCCTTTTTGAATTTCAGCTAAATCTGCATCTATGGCTGCAGTAAGTCTATTGTACTGTTGGTCAGAAACAACAAGGGAGGCGATGCCTGTTCCAGTGCCCACAGCACCAAGGCCAATGACAAGGGCCAGGGTGGCGGCAGCGATAGGTTCTCTTTTGACTCGACGGCTGGAATCTTCACGTAGGAGAGGGAAGAACTGATCTGCTGAGTAGATGTCAATCCTAGGGATTAATTGAACTAGAATACAGAAATCATGATAAGCAGACAATGTGTGGATAGAAATATGAGCTGTAAGGCCAGTGGCACAGGCAAAATATGTCCCGTTAGGTGCAGGTATATAGGAGTCATAGGGAGAGGGGGTGAAGGTTTGGTTGCACAATGGCGTGATTTGTTGGGGTGGTATTGTTATGGGAGGGGGGAACAGGGGCTAAGCGGTTGGTGTTTCCAGCACTAATTACTCTATTGGGACCTGCTGCTATATTAAATTGGTGTGGTGGAGTTTTAAGGAGTTTGATTTTGAAACGGAGTCCTGTATCATGGCCATGAGCATATAAGCGGAGCCCCCACTCAAATCCTCGGGCAGTCCAATCTTGCTTTTTTTCCTTGATCAGTAAAGGTAATAGAAAGGGGAGTGCCCCACTTATTTATTAGGTCATTTTCTTTAGGTGCAGAGGAGATATTTGCTTTGACAATTATATAATCCCAGCTGGAAGAGGGGTGCCAATAGGTGTCTCCGGTGGTTTCACAGCCCCATGAGGCACAATAATAATCTGATTGGTAACCACATTTGTAATTGAGACTTCGATCTCTATGAAGTCCGGGACAAACATAAAACCCTTGGCGGATTTGGTCTCTGTAGGTTCGGGTTTTGTTTGAGAGACTTGCGGCTAGCAGTGCGCGCTGTTTGTAATTGGCACAGTATCCTCCATTGCAGTTGGGGTCGGTAATGCCAGTACAAGAGGGGGGTGTAGGAGAAGAAGGGGCTAGCAAATGGCCGGTGCCCCATCCTGAATCTGAGGCACCAAGAGAAAGCTGGCACAAGTCAGGGGTTAAGGTGGGCCAGGGGGTAGATGAACTCACGCTTGAGATGGAATGGACAACATCTCCTGCTTCATTAATAACTTGCCAGGTGAAGTTGAAAAGCTGATGAGGAGATGGCTGTTTGGGGGTGCTAAGGACGAGAGGCGGCCAGAGCAGAAGCAATTGTAACAGCATTTTTCTGCAAGGCAAAAAGAAGGGAAATCTCAGGGGTTGCTTTCCCTGGATGAAATGTTATTAACACATTTTATTAATCTTTCTGGGAGCCATCTGGCTGACTGGTGTTCTTGATCATAGACACATGCGTGTCCTTTTCCCCATATAAGTACTGGATGGGGTCCGTGCCACTGATTAGTTAGGGGGTCCTTCCAAAGGACCTGAGCATAAGTATCCTTAGTGGCCGGATGCCATAGTCTGTCTGCTGCAGACTTGCCTTGTTCGTCCACTGATAAGAAGTTGAGGACGAACAGTGCATGATTGAGAAGATTTTTAGGATTTTTATAGTAGTTAGAGAGCTCTGTGGATGATTCTTTTTGTTTAGAAATTTGATTTTTAACCTTTTGATGAGCTCTCTCTATAATCCCCTGTCCCTGAGGATTATATGGGATGCCAGTAAGATGTTTTATTTGGAGGCACTGGCAAAACTCTTTGAAGTTTTTAGCAGTATACCCAGGACCATTGTCTGTTTTTATACATTTAGGAATTCCTAGCACAGTGAGGCACTGGAGGACGTGAGAGATGACATGTTTGGCAGCCTCACCACTCTGTAGAGAGGCAAAAATAAAACCACTGAATGTGTCAATGGTAACATGAACATACTTTAGACTACCGAAGGAGAGGATGTGAGTGATATCCATCTGCCATAGCTCTCCGGGGATAAGCCCTCTGGGATTGACTCCCAAATGAGGCTCAGGGAGAAATATGACACAATTATGGCAGTTTTTTACAATAGCTCTAGCTTGCTCTCTAGTGATTTTAAATTGAAGACGAAGGGTTTGAGCATTTAGGTGGTGTAACTTATGGGCTTCTTGTGCTTGGGTGAGGGGGGTAGAGGTAGATACATGAGCCACTAATCTTGTAAGTTGGTCAACGGTATCATTTCCTTTAGTTAGGGGTCCTGGTAAATTGGAATGGGCTCTTATGTGTCCTATAAAAAAGGGATGTCTCCGTGTTAGTATAAGCCTTTGTATGTTGCAGAATAAAGGAGAAGCATTGGTAGAAGGTTTGATATAGGGAGTAGTCTCTAAAAGGGGTACAGATTGGGCAACGTAAGAGCTGTCAGTGTAGAGATTAAAGGTCTGATCTGAGAGATCTATAAACACCTGCAGAACAGCGTATAGCTCCACAAGCTGTGCGGACTTAAAAGGTGTCTGGAGAGTTTTTTGGTTTTTAGATGAATGGATGGCTGCAAGACCTGTGGAGGAGCCATCAGTAAAGACCAGCAAGGCATTTGGAATGGGCCGGGAAGAAGTAACCTTGGGGAATACAAGTGGAGTTGTTTGTAAAAATTGAAGTAGCTTATCGGAGGGAAGATGGCATGAGAATGTTCCCAGAAAGCCAATGCAGGCCAGTGCCCAAGAGTCCTCATTCTGCATAAGCCATTCTATTTGTTTTTCTGCATAGGGAGTGACAATGGATGAAGGGTCTCTCCCAAAGAGTTTTCGGGTCGCTGCTCTTCCTTCTATGATTAAGGCTGCCATAAGGGAAGGGTACGTAGTGAGGATTTTTGAGGGAGAGGCAGGGAGATGTATCCAATATAGAGGTCCCTGCTGCCAAAGGATTCCAGTAGGGGTAAAAGTGGAAGGAAACAATATTAGGAGCAGAGGTTTTGTGGGATCATAGTAAGAAACTCCTTGTTGCTGGATAGCTGTGGAAACTTTATCGATAGCAGCCTGAGCCTCAGGGGTGAGGCTTCTGCTTGACGTGGGGTCAGAATCCCCCTTTAAAATATCAAATAGAGGTTTAAGGTCTCCTGTAGTAATATGGAGGTAAGGACGTAGCCAATTTATGTCTCCTAAAAGCTTCTGGAAATCATTTAAAGTTTGTAAGTGTCCTGTCCTAATGGTGAGTTTCTGTGTTTTTACCTTATAGGGAAATAGTTCAAAGCCTAAAAAGGTATGGGGGGGTTGTAACTGAATTTTATCGGGAGCTACTTGAAGTCCTTGATCCCTTAAGGCTTTTATAATTAATTGTGATAAATAGAGGACTTCAGAATGGTTAGGTCCGGCCAAGAGGATGTCGTCCATGTAATGGATGAGGTAGATATGAGGGTATTGTGCGCGGAATGGATCAATGACTTGAGCAACAAACTTTTGACAGAGTGTAGGACTGTTAGCCATTCCTTGGGGGAGGACCTTCCATTGAAAGCGGGGCATAGGGCCTACACAGTTGACAACAGGGACACTAAAAGCGAATCTCTTTTTGTCGTGAGGGTGTAGGGGTATGGAGAAAAAGCAATCCTTTAAATCAATGACAATTTTGTGGAAATCAACAGGGATGGCGATGGGGGACGGGATGCCTGGTTGCAAGGCTCCCATAATTTGCAAAGTTTGATTTACTTTCCTGAGATCTTGTAAAAGTCTCCATTTGCCTGATTTCTTTTTAATAACAAAGATGGGGGTATTCCATGGGGAGGTAGAGGGTTCAATGTGTCCTGCTTCTAGGTGTTCCTGCACCAACTGATAAGCAGCTTGGGCTTTTTGAGAAGAGAGGGGCCATTGATCAACCCAGACTGGCTCATCACTTTTCCAAGTGATAGCATCAGCCCAAGGTGCAGGAGTGTCAATAGCCCTTATGAAAAATTTTGGGGGGCGTGGGGTATCCCAAACCTGTTTTGTCCGTTTTCGTAGTGATTGTTATGGGGCTAGGGTCACCTTGTAAGTTTTTTCCCAGTCCTAACCCAGGGGACCACCCCTGTTTTTTCAGTTGCCTGGAGGCAAATTCATTACCACTGCAAAGGACAACATCTAATTGTTCTAAAATGTCTCTTCCCCACAGGTTAACGGGGAGTCCAGGGACTACAAAAGGGCGAACTAGGCCACTGTTTCCTTCAGAATCTTCCCATTTTAAAAATTTTGAACTTTGTAAAGTATTGCTGGACTGGCCAATGCCTTGTAAATGGGTTAATGAGGGCTGTAAGGGCCATGATTGAGGCCAATGGGTTTGGGATAAGACTGTAGCATCAGCTCCAGTATCTAATATGCCTTGAAAGGTTTTTCCATCAAGTTTAAGCTGGAGGGTGGGCCTATTAGTAGTAATTTTTTGCATCCAATAGACATCTGAGGAACCAGGGGTGGAGGCTCCTCGGTAACTACTCTGAGAAGGATAGGTGGAGGAAGATAAAGGTAGTTCTGCTTGTGCAATGCGAGTACCTGCAGACAGAAGAGTAGCTCCTAAGGGGGAAGATACAATAAGTTTAATTTCTCCTGTATAGTCATTGTCTATTAGAGTAGGGTGGACTACAAGACCTTTGAGGGTAGATGAAGCTCGTCCAATAATAAGGAAAAACGTGCCTTGGGGAGGGGGCCCATGGATTCCCGTAGGGATGATTGTTGGCCCATCTTCAGGGGTTAATATTGTGTGGGAGGAGGGACCGAGGTCCAGGCCTGCGCTCCCTGGGGTGGCGCGCTGTAAGGATTGTGCCCTAATGCCCTCGGGGCAGGTTGGAGTTGGGGAGGGGCCGAGGGCTGGCCCCATGGTTCGTTTCCCGAAGGCTGTTGGTGAGGTATTAGAGTCTGGGGAAACGATGGACTTTGATTGATGGGCTGTCCATCGATATCTGTTTTAGATTTGCATTGATTAGCCCAATGTTTGCCACGACGGCACTTGGGGCAAACGGTAGCTGGTAAAACAGGGCTGGGAATTGTTTTCTGAGTGGCTTGGGTTTGTCCTTGCCCTTGTGTGGCCATAGGGCAATTTTTAGCCCAATGTCCAGGTTGTTTACATTTAAAACAGACATTGGGTTTATTAGAGGATAAGGCTGCTCCAATTGCAATGCCGATGGCATGTGAAGCTGAGTCAATCCCTGAACAGAGTTTGATAAAGTCTGTAAGGGATTTTCCTCGGCGGTTCCCATGGAGCGCTGCTTGGCAAGCAGGATTAGCGTTTTCATATGCTAATTGGAGAACGAATGGGCTTTCACTTTCTTGGGGGCCGAAAATGCGCTCAGCGGCTTCAGTTAGGCGGCCCACAAAATCTGTATAGGATTCTTGTGTTCCTTGTCTAATTTTGGAAAGGGAGGAAGTGGAACTTTTAGTAGGGAGGTTTTTCCAGGCCGCTAAAGCTGTCGCCTGTACTTGGGTTAAGATGGCCTGGCTGAATTGCTTCTGGTTTTCAGGATTAGCATAAGGCTCAGTACCTAAAAGTTTATTGATGTTTCAACGCTCAGCTCTTTTTTGAGCAGAGGGCATACTACTGATAAACGAACGGCAGCGATCATCATAATCAGTTTTCCAATGGAGATAATCCCCTCTAGAAAGAACAGCCTTTACTAAGTGGAACCAGGTGGACGGAGTGGGGTGAAGGGATTCACAGATGGAATCTAAAAGCGATAGAGTGAAAGGAGCGGAAGGACCATATTGGGAGACTGCATGCTGCAATTCTTTAAGGTGTTTAAAACGCAGCGAACGAGGACGCCGTAAGACAAGGGGAGGGGGGCGGCCCTCATCGTCAGAAGAGGAATTTTTTGTGTCTTCCTCAGCCTCACATTCGGAGGAGGAGGAGCGCATGCGGAGAGAATGGTTACTTTCACTATCAAATGGCGCGGCGGCAGCCGTGGTAGATAAGCCGTCGGCAGCAGCAGGGTTATCTGAGGAACGGGTGCAAACGGGAAAGACAAAGGGAGTTTTATGCTTAGGGGCTGAGAGTTTTTTATGAGATTTAGGAGGGTAAGAAGGAACCGGATTGAAGTGTTGGGGAAGGTTAAGAGAGCTGACAGGCTGGGTAAGCGAGAGTTGAAGGCCTTGGAGTTCTTTAACGAGAGCGTTGCGCTCGGTCTGTAGTTGAATCATGTTTTTAAGGTCTTTTATGTCAGAAGTAAGTGCAGCCTGCGAATGAGAGATTAGGGAGCGAAGCTGTGGGTCTATGACAGGGGCGCAAAGAGGTGGAGGTTTGTGAAAATGGGGGGGAAAGGAGTGGCCGCAGCCGCCGTATGGAGGAGGGCGATTACTTTGAGGACTAGGAAGAGGATGAGGGGGGGGTCCTCTGAGGGAAAGGGCTCAGGATCAGAGGGGAGAACAGGGTAGATAGAGGCAGGCGGAGGCCGTTCAGAAAGTACGGGCGAAGGGGGAGAAGAGAGCGGAGGCGGTGAGGGAGGAGAGGGTGGAGATGGGAGATCTTCAGGAGGAATTTCCACAACAGTGTGTCTAGAGGGTGCCCGAGACGGAGTGGGGGAGGTAGCAAGAAATTCAGCGGCGGAGACAACCGCCTGAGCTGCAGAGGGGTGAAAGTTTTTGGCATGAGAGAAAATGTCATTTATCATGTTCCAGTATGAAAAGGTTTGAATAGGGACTTTCTCAGGCCCAACAGCTTCATAATGTGCCTGAAGGCAAAGTCTTACACGGTCCCAACGTTTGGGGTCTACGATTCCTTCTTGGGGGAACCAAGGGCAGACTTTCTGGATATACTGAAAAAACTTCAAGAGATCCTGTTTTTTAACGTGTGCCCCTCTCTCTCGGAGGCACTGTTGAATATCTTTTAAGAACTGCGCCTCCTTAGACAGTTCCTGTCCCATTTTGAGTTAAGAGAACGTCCGAATGGACCTACCCGTTAGCCGTCCGCTTTCGTCGTCACCGATCGGGCGGCTCTCAAGCTGATAGCCTGATGAATCCTGCGCAGCTGCGACTACTTTCTCTTCTAGGTAGGCGGGCTACGATCCTCGAGCCCCACGTTGGGCGCCAGTTGTCCTCGCCAGCGAGGGCTTCTTAAGACGTGGGAGACCTCGGGGGAGCCGCGACTACCTATGAAATGGGATGAGACAAAATGACACGGAGAGCCTGCAGTTTTTTGTCAAGCTCTACTTTATTAACAGAAAAGGCAAGGAATATATAGCATTTGAAGGGGCGTGGTAGGGAGTAGCTTTTTCTGGTTGGTTGCCCATTATGATAATGAGGTAGCTTACAAAGTCCAATCACACACCGAGTTGTGCACATGCTCAGTAGTCTTTGACGTAAGCAACGGACCTGGTTGAGGACTTAGCGGGAAGCTGTGGCGGGAAACTGGCCAAGAAGAAGTAAACAACAAGATGGAGTCCTTTTGTTCTTGTGTCACATGGTTCCTAACATCTATTGCTAAATGAGTTAACTTTCTTGTTCTTGTGCTCTAGCAGAAAGGAGGGGGAGGAGGAGAAAGGAAAGGTGAGTACAGGTTTGTGGTTAGTATAGAAGGTGGAGGAGCTCTCACAACATGGTATCATAAATGACAACAGCCCCTGACAAACAGTAACACAGAGCAGCTGAGGCAGATAGAGACAAAAGGATCTCTAAGAATGAAAGAATATTAAGAGAACTGTGTGACCAATCCAAACGGAACAATATTCGCATTATAGGAGTACCAGAGGAAGAAGAGAGAGAAAAAGGGATAGAAAGTGTCTTTGAAGAAATAATTGCTGAAAACTTCCCCATGCTGGGGAAGGAAATAGTCTCGCAGTCCATGAAAGCCCACAGATCTCCCAACACAAGGGACCCAAGGAAGACAACACCAAGACACATAATATTTAAAATGGCAAAGATCAAAGATAAGGACAGAGTATTAAAGGCAGCTAGAGAAAGAAAAAAGATCACCTTCAAAGGAAAACCCATCAGACTATCAGCGGACTTCTCAACAGAAACCTTACAGGCTGGACGACCATGGCATGATATATTTAACGCAATGAAACAGAAGGGCCTCGAACCAAGAACACTGTATCCAGCACAATTATCATTTAAATATGACAGAGGGATTAAACAATTTCCAGACAAGCAAAAGCTGAGAGAATTTGCCTCCCATAAACCACCTCTACAGGACATCTGAAAGGAACTGCTCTAGAGGGAAGCACTCCTAAGGCTAAAAAGCTATCACCAGAGAAAATAAAATCATAGCAAAGAAAGCAGACCATCCAAACACTAACTAAAGGCAAAGAATAAAACACCTAGTATATAAAGAATGGAGGAAGAAGAATAAGAAGGGAGAGAAATAAAGAAACATCAGACGGTGTTTACAATAACTTAACAAGAAAGTTAAGTTAGGTTGTTAGATAGTTAAGAAGCAACCCCTGAACCTTTGGTAACCACGAATCTAAAGCCAGCAATGGCAATAAGTACATATCTATCGACAATCATCCTAAATGTAAATGGACTGAGTGCACCAATCAAAAGACACAGAGTAACAGAATGGATAAAAAAGCAAGACCCATCTATATGCTGCCTACAAGAAACTCACCTCAAACCCAAAGATATAAACAGACTAAAAGTGAAGGGATGGAAAAAGATATTTCATGCAAACAACAAGGAGAAAAAAGCAGGTGTTGTAGTACTTGTATCAAACAAAATAGACTTCAAAACGAAGAAAGTAGCAAGAAATAAAGAAGGATATTACATAACGATAAAGGGGTCAGTCCAACAAGAGGATATACCCATTTTAAATATATATGCACCCAACACAGGAGCGCCGGCATATGTGAAACAAAAACTAACAGAATTAAAGGAGCAAATAGACAGCAATGCATTCATTTTAGGTGACTTAAACACACCACTCACTCCAAAGGACAGATCAACCAGTGAGAAAATAAGTAAAGACACAGAGGCACTGAACAACACACTAGAACAGATGGACCTAACAGACATCTACAGAACTCTAAACCCAAAAGCAACAGGATACACATTCTTCTCAAGTGCACATGGAACATTTTCCAGAATAGACCACATACTAGGCCACAAAAAGAACCTCAGTAAAATCAAAAATGTTGAAATTCTACCAACCAACTTCTCAGATTATAAAGGTATTAAACTAGAATTAAACTTTAGAAAGAAAACAAAAAGGCTCACAAATACATGGAGACTTAACAACATTCTCCTAATTAATCAATGGGTCAATGACCAAATCAAAACAGAAATCAAAGAGTATATGGAGACTAATGACAACAACAACACAAAGCCACAGCTTCTGTGGGACGCAGCAAAGGCAGTTCTAAGAGGAAAGTATATTGCAATCCAGGCCTATCTAAAGAAAGAAGAACATTCCCAAATGAATAGTATAAAGACACAATTACTGAAATTGGAAAAAGAAGAACAAATGAGACCCAAAGTCACCAGAAGGAGGGACATAATAAAGATCAGAGAAGAAATAAATAAAATTAAGAAAAACAAAACAATAGAAAAAAATCAATGAAACCAAGAAGTGGTTCTTTGAAAAAACAAACAAAATAGATAAACCCCTAGCCAGACTCATTAAGAAAAAAAGACAATCTACACACATAAACAGAATCAGAAATGAGAAAGGAAAAATCACGACGGATCCCACAGAAATACAAAGAATTATAAGAGAATACTATGAGAATCTATATGCTAGCAAGCTGGAAAACCTAGAAGAAATGGATGACTTCTTAGAAAAATACAACCTTCCAAAACAGACCAAACAAGAAACAGAAAAACTAAACAGACCAATCACCAGCAATGAAATTGAAGCAGTAATCAAAAAACTACCCAAGAACAAAACCCCCGGACCAGATGGATTCACCTCTGAATTCTACCAGACATATAGAGAAGAAATAATACCCATTCTCCTTAAAGTTTTTCAAAAAATAAAAGAGGAGGCAATACTTCCAAACTCCTTCTATGAAGCCAACATCACTCTAATACCAAAACCGGGCAAAGACCTCACCAAAAAAGAAAACAACAGACCAATATCCCTGATGAACGTGGATGCAAAAATACTCAACAAAATATTAGCAAACAGAAATCAAAAATACATCAAGAGGATCATACACCATGATCAAGTGGGATTCATCCCAGGGATGCAAGTATGGTACAACATTCGAAAATCCATCAACATCATCCACCACATCAATAAAAAGAAGAACAAAAACCACATGATCATCTCCATAGATGCTGAAAAAGCATTTGACAAAATTCAACATCCGTTCATGATTAAAACTCTCAAAAAAATGGGTATAGAGGGCAAGTACCTCAACATCATAAAGGCCATATATGACAAACCCACAGCTAACATCATACTTAACAGCGAGAAGCTAAAAGCTTTTCATCTAAGATCGGGAGCAAGACAGGGATGCCCACTCTCTCCACAGCTATTCAACATAGTATTGGAGGTCCTAGCCACAACAATCAGACAAAACAAAGACATACAAGGCATCCAGATTGGTAAAGAAGAAGTCAAATTGTCACTATTTGCAGATGACATGATATTGTACATAAAAAACCCTAAAGACTCCACTCCAAAACTACTAGAACTAATATCTGAATTCAGCAATGTTGCAGGTTACAAAATTAACACACAGAAATCTGTTGCTTTCCTATACACTAACAATGAACTAACAGAAAGAGAAATCAGAAAAACAATTCCATTCATAACTGCATCAAGAAGAATAAAATACCTAGGAATAAACCTAACGAAGGAAGTGAAAGACCTGTACTCTGAAAACTACAAGATACTCCTAAGAGAAATTAAAGAGGACACTAACAAATGGAAACTCATCCCATGCTCTTGACTAGGAAGAATAAATATTGTCAAAATGGCTATACTACCTAAAGCAATCTACAGATTTAATGCAATCCCTATCAAAATACCAACAGCTTTCTTCAATGAACTGGAACAAATAATTCTAAAATTCATATGGAACCACAAAAGACCCCGAATAGCCAAAGCAATCCCTGACTTCAAGCTCTACTACAGAGCCACAGAAATCAAGACAATTTGGTATTGGCACAAAAACAGACCCACAGATCAGTGGAATAGAATAGAAAATCCAAACATCAACCCAAACACATGCAGTCAATTAATATTTGATAAGGGAGCCTTGGATATACATTGGGGAGATGACAGCCTCTTCAGCAGCTGGTGTTGGAAAAACTGGACAGCTACATGTAAGAGAATGAAACTGGACTACTGTCTAACCCCATACACAAAGGTAAACTCAAGGTGGATCAAAGACCTGAATGTAAGTCATGAGACCATAAACCTCTTAGAAAAAAATATAGGCAAAAAGCTCTTGGACATAAACATGAGCAACTTCTTCATGAACATATCTCCCCGGGCAAGGGAAACAAAAGCAAAAATGAACAAGTGGGACTATATGAAGCTGAAAAGCTTCTGTACAGCAAAAGACACCATCAGAAGAACAAAAGACTTCCTACAGTATGGGAGAATATATTCATAAATGACGTATCCGATAAGGGGTTGACATCCACAAAATATATATAAAGAACTCACACACCTTAAACAAACAAAAAGCAAATAGTCCAATTAAGAAATGGGCAGAGGACATGAATAGACACTTCTCCAAAGAAGAAATTCAGATGGCCAACAGGCACATGAAAAGATGCTCCACATTGCTAATCATCAGAGAAATACAGATTAAAACCACAATGAGATATCACCTCACACCAGTGAGGATGGCCAACATCCAAAACACAAACAACAACAAATGTTGGCGAGGATGTGGAGAAAAGGGAACCCTCCTACACTGCTGGTGGGAATGCAAATTATTTCAACCATTGTGGAAAGCAGTATGGAGGTTCCTCAAAAAACTCCAAATAGAAATACCATTTGACCCAGGAATTCCACTCCTAGGAATTTACCCTAAGAATGCAGCAGCTCAGTTTGAAAAAGACAGATGCACCCCTATGTTTATCGCAGCACTATTTACAATAGCCAAGAAATGGAAGCAACCTAAGTGTCCATCAGTAGATGAATGGATAAAGAAGATGTGGTACATATACACAATGGAATATTATTCAGCCATAAGAAGAAAACAAATCCTACCATTTGCAACAACATGGATGGAGCTAGAGGGTATTATGCTCAGTGAAATAAGCCAGGTGGAGAAAGACATGTATCAAATGATTTCACTCATCTGTGGAGTATAAGAACAAAGAAAAAAACTGAAGGAACAAAACAGCAGCAGACTCACAGAACCCAAGAATGACTAACAGTTACCAAAGGGATAGGGACCGGGGAAGATGTGTGGGAAGGGAGGGATAAGGGGGAGAAAGGGGTATTACAATTAGCACACAGGGGGGGATACAGGGAAGGCAGTATAACACAGAGAAGACAAGTAGTGATTCTATAGCATCTCACTATGCTGATGGACAGTAACTGCAATGGGGTATGTGGTGGCGACTTGATAATAGGGGAAGTCTAGTAACCATAATGTTGCTCAGGTAATTGTACATTAATAATACCAAAAAAAAGAGAATCTTTTGGGAGACAATGAATACATTTGTTACTTTGTTTGGTGTGTACATATGTCTAAATTCATCAAATTACATACATTAGATATATACAATTTTTTGTATCAATTACATCTCAATAAAGGTATTTTTTTAAGAAGAACTTATTTCCTCATTGAGTTGAAATCATGGTCCTGTAAACCCAGTGTTTTGTGTCTTTTACCAAATCCAACTTTTGGTAAGAAAGGAGATTATAATTCTTGCTTAGCTCCTTGAGGGCTGCTGATGAGTTTCTCTTAAGTACTCATGATGACACTAACTGCCAAAAATGCCACTGAATTAGATCAGAGCACCATTATTCCTCATTGGGACCACTGAGAAAATCTCCTAACCATTCTGCTTGACTCCAATTTGAAGTCTTCTAACATACCTTCCATGATGCAACCGGAGGGATTGTCCTAAATTTAAACCTAATCACCTAATTCCTCTGATTAATACCCTGCAGTATTTCTCATTGTCCTGAATATAAAACATCTACTCCTTAAGATAATTTGGCAACAATATGGCCAAAGTTACTGCCTACAGACAAAGGTCTCTAGCTAAAGAGTTGACTGAGCCAGAAGCCAGTCTGTGTACTACATGCCAAGCCACGAGGCCTGGCACTGGCCCAATCTGCCTAAGACCCAGGAAGGGCTAGAAGTGCCCACTAGAGCACCTATTACTTCCTGCAGTGGCTTGTATAGAATTGCTCCTACACCTGCTTCTATTCTAACCTCAGCACTATATTCTCACCATATTAGCATCTTGGAATCCCCTCTGTCTTGCTTTTTTGACTTTTGCCCATGTTCTCCACCTGAATATCTCTTCAGTCTTCTCTTCACCTGGGTAAGTCTTTCTTCTTTCTGTTCTCCACTTAAACTTTACCTTTCCTGACACTCTTGGTCTGGGTTAGGTGCTCCTTATGTGTGTTCTCAAAGCACCATGTGTTTTTCTTAACAGAACCTTTCTACAGTTTTATAATTGCCTAATTTATCTGTCTTCCCTTGAAAGGAGGGACTGTACCATGGTACTTTGTAACCTCCTTTTTACAGTAGGTACTCAGTAGGTATCTGGTCAAATAAACAAATGAATAAATGTATGGCTGAATAAACATGTTTAAAAATTTGAAGTTATGTTTCCAATGGCCCTCATATTTTGACTAAAAAAGCTCCAAAAACTCATAACCTATTGTCCTACACTTGTCTTAAATGCATTTTTTTTTCTGCCATCACAGAATGTATTTGAAAGTGGAGCTCTAGGAATTGGGAACTTATCCAAAAATCACCTTTCCCATTTTATAGAAAAAACGTGTCAGACTTCTCTGTGGTACATACATACAATGGAATATTATTCAGCCTTAAAAAGGAAAGAAATGCTGCCATGTGAGAAAATATGAATGCACTAAGACTATAAGGCTAAGTGAAATAAGCCAGGCAGAGAAAGACAAATACTGTATGATTTTACTTATATGTAGAATCTAAAAGCAAACAAAACAAAATGAACAAAACAGCAAGACTCATAGATGCTGAGAAGTGACTGGTGGTTACTATGTGGGAGGGATTTGGGTGGGTGGAAATAGGCAGAGGGAATAGAGCCTCAAAAATCTTAATCATAATATAAGTTAGTCATGGGGATGAAAGTAAAGCATAGAGAATATAGATAGTAGTTCTATAACATCTTTCTATGTTGACAGATAGTAACCACACTAGTCGGGGTGAGGATTTAATAATGCCTATAACTGTCAAATCACTATATTGTATAATTGAAGCCAATATAATATCATATTTTAAACATACTTCAATTAAAAATAGCAAAAAAATATGTCAGACTTCTTTCTTTTTAGTCTTGATGGCTATTTCCAAGTTAAAAGATGCTGGTCTTTCTAAGGTGTCTTCACTCAGAGGTCTGCACACCTCCCCCCAGCTTGGCACCCCAGGCAACATAGTTGAAGGCTTTGAATATCTTCCTGAGAACTTTCACATTCATCCCATGGCTGATAGAGAGTTCATAAAGGGCTTTAAGCAGAGGAGTGACACATTCATTTTTGTGTTTTAAGTAATTGCTTTAGCAGGGGTAAGGCAGATGAGAGTCTGGGTGCAGGGAAGCGAGAAGGAAAGCCACTGGAGCAGTCCAGGCAAGAGATGGTGAAGGCCTGAAGCAGGGAAGGGGTCATAGCTATGGAGATGAAGGTGCAAAGTCAAGAAACATTTAGGAGGAAAGATCCCTTGGACTTGACTAACTGTGGTTAGTCCACAAAAAGGAAAGGATGTAAAGGAGGAAGAAGAATCAGGAATTATTCCAGGGTTTCCAGCTTCAGGAACTGGATCTCTGGTGGTGCCATCATCTGAGCTCAGGACAGTGAAGACAGTTCACTTTAAGATGTGTTCAGTTGAGTTATGGACTTTCATAAGTAATAAAGGTAGGAACCATCTCTGTATATCTAGTTTCCGGTATATGTCATATAAAGTAGTTGCTCAAAACGTTTCTTGAATTGAGTTGAATGTGTGGTACATCCTACTTACAGAATTTACAGTACCTCATTTCAAATATGTCTCTTGTCAAATTCTGTGCAAAGATCTATCTAACTGTACTCTGGTAATATTAACATAATATAATATTTATCTACATGACAAGCTAAGAAATTTCAACCCCCTGGAAAATATGACTAAGAAATTTTACTGCAGTAATTTTCACTAAATGGTGGAAGGAGTCAGGAAAAGGGGCAGTTATTATAGCAACCACAATTGGTCCGGGGCTACACTTGGCTTTCAATTTCACTAAAAATTTCAGAGAAGCCATGAAAGACTCAAGTGAAATCTGGTTGGTTGATTAGAAACATGTGAAGGAACCCCAAAAGGCACGTGTTTCACATTTCCTGCTCCAAACTTTGCCAAGTATTAATCATCATCCTCCCTCTGCTCCTCCAGAAAACAGAGTAACTCCAGCTGGCCTTTTGGAAGGACAGGACCTAGGTCAGGAGAACATCCACAAACCCAGGGCTTCCACAGACAGAGGAGCAAATAAATGCTATGCAGAGGGCAGGTTGCCACATCCAAATTTCCCCACCTTCCTCAACCTGGCTCTTTACGTTACCAACTGTGTCCCCACCCTCAGGCCAGTCATGCTCACCTCCATGTCACAAGAGAAGACAGCATCTGGTGAAGTAGCCTCTCAAGTGAGAATACTGTTGTTTTGTCCTGACTCCCCCTCTGCCCAGAGCGCAGATTCAAGAATGGGACAGGCACAAGCACTGGAGCCAGAAAGTTCCAAATTTGAAACCAAACTCCACCATTTACTTTGGGTAATTCAGTAGACATCTTTGAGCCTCAGATTTCTTCATTTGCAAAACCAGGCTAATAAGACCTGCTTTGAAGGGTAAAGACCAAATGAAGTAATTTATCTAAAACATATATGTGTGATGTTAACAAACATACACATGTGTGATGTTAGCAGGCATGTTTGGGACCTTTCTTGCTCCCTTCCTTCTGTATGATGACCTGCCCAAGCAAGTGTGGAGCCCAAACTGTCACTCAACACAGCCCCAACTCACAGAAGTCCCAAGGGAATGGGTCCAATTTATACAGCATCTGGTAACCTGATCAGATTTCTGTAGGGGGCTCAGTTTCATCTAGTCCTCCTAAGACTCACAAAGCAGGTGAGATGGCATGTCTGGCCTCCCTCAGATGAACGTGCTGTGTGAGCAACCAGGACAGAAAAGTTCATTCTGCCTGCAACAGTCAGGTCAGACTTCATACATGAGGCATGGTTCCAACTGGGCCTTAACAGATGAGTAACACTTTCTGGACAGGAATCAGAGACATTTCATGCAAAAGGGGCAAATAAAAGAAGACACTGAGGTTTGATGTGCTCAAGAAACAATGACTAGTCAACATGGCTAGAGGAGAGACAAATGAGAGAAATGCTGGGAGACAGGGCAGCAGGGTCAACTGGGTTAGTTCACCAGGAGTTTCCCGTGCTAGGCAGACCTTCTGGACTTCATCCTGTAGACAATGCAGGCTCATTTAAGAAATTTGAAATTTTCTCTTTTTTATTTAATTGTGTTATTTATGTTTTTAGCATTTTCTATTCTCATTATGAAAAAACATACCTATAGTAAAAAAAAAACTCAAACAATACAAAATGATATAATAAAAAATGAATCCCTCTTTTCACCCCAGACTACTGGGTCCACTCCTCAATATTAAATCTTTATTCTCTCTCCTTCCAGAAATTTTCCACATAAATGCTCTTATAAGTCTTCCTGTGAATGCACATTTATACACTGTACCATACATGCTTCTTTCCTGCTTTACAATGCATTGTGGAGATCTTTCCATTTCAGCATATATAATGTCACCTCTTTATTTTAAATAGCTATACGGTAGTCCACACATTAGATTGTTGTATCATCTTTTCTTAATCTTACTTAGTAGATATTTGTTGTTCCCAATTATTACTATAAACAAGGCTTCAATCCATCCTTGTGCTTATATCTTTGCAAACATATGAGAGTATTCCTGTAGAAAAAACTACTAAAAGCTGAATTGCTGGATCAAAGGGTATGGGCTTATAAAATCAGAGAGCTATTTTCAACTTCCCCATTAAAAAAAAATAGCTATTTACACTCCTACCATCAGAGTATGACTGTATGTTTCCATATATCCTTGACATTACTCTGTTATCAAAATTTAATCTTGGCCAATCTGATAAGGTAACCTTTTTTAATTTCCTTGTTTTGATTTACATTTCTTTACTGAGTGAAGATGAGCATATGCTTAAAAACTATTTGTACTTCTTTCTCTGAGAACAGATTTTTCATTTCCTTGCCAATTTTTCTGTTAGTCTGTGGTCTTTTCCTTGCTGATATATAGGAGCTCTTTACATATTAAGAAAATAGGCAAATTGACAACAATTCCATTTATGGCTTCTTGGCTCTGTCCAGTTCTTAGAACTGTCTCTTCCACTACAATATTATTTTAAAATCCACCCAGGTTTCTTTCACACTTCTATGATTTCCTATTTTATATTTACATTTTTGATCAATCAAGAGTTTATTGTAATAAGGTATCAGATATGATTTTATTTTATTATTCATCCGTTGTGTCCTTCTTTTAATAGATGATTTTGCCCCCATTTAAATTTATTGACATGATAGATGTGTTTGCTCTTTGTTCTCTTCTCTTAGTTGTGTTTTCTTTTTAATGCTTCCTCTGTTTTCTAATTTTTGCTGCATGGTCTGTTTTTATCTTCTTTGATATATCTGAATTTTTTTCTACTCTTTGTGGGGAACTATTTGATGGGAGAACAAGGCAGTCTTCCTGGCACACATGAAGCTTCATATGTCAGAAGTGTTTTGTGTCTACATGTCTGCCTGTGTATCAGTTGACACTGATGCGATTCCCTGATGTACTTTCTCATTCCAAGAATTCTTGTAAAGATGGCAGGATTCTCTTTTGTCTCCACTTACCATGACACTCCATAGTGTGGAGCAGGGACCTGCACACTTTCCTAGTCTACCCAAAATCCCACACGCTGCTGTTTCGGGCACAATTGGCTCTTTGATGATGTTCTGTCTCTTTCTGGAGACCACTATTGAAATATGGCTTTACAATAGTTTCTTCCCTCAAATAGATCCAAATTTTACTGTATTCAGTGATTATTCTTCAGAATTTGAGGTCATAGGTATTTTCTAATTTTTTTGAAAATAAAATATTTCTTTTTTTCAATTGGCATTAGGAGATAGAGTTGGGGTAGAAATTCCCCTTTTAGCCAGAATTTCTCCACTAAAGATAGTTAAGCAGGGGAGGATATGTTGTATGAAACTAAGTATGATTTTGACAGATGGCCTGGATGGGGAAAGAGAATGGAGGTTGGGAAACCAACTGGGAGGCTAGCATGGTCACTGAAAATACAGGAAAGGTGAAGCTAACCTGGGCTAGGGAGGTGGTAGCAGGAATCGGGAGGAAGGAGAAACTCTGCAGGTGAAATTGAGAAGACTTGGTAACTGGTTAAAAGGGAACTTCAGGGTAAGTGGAAAAGAAAGTGATAACTTGGTAGATGGCCATGCATTCGCTAAAAGAGGAAATACAGCAGAAGAAAAAGTTCATTTTTTAATATGCTGAAGTTCCTGGGACATTCAGAGGATGATATAAAGCAGGCTGTTGGAAACACAGAACTGAGATTCAGGAAAGATTCAAGCCAGTAGGCGGAGTCTATTGCATATTGAAAGAAGTCTCCAGCATGTTAAAGATGTGGTGGCTTGAGCCATGAAATAGATTTAATTTGCCAAGAAATATATGGTATAAAGTAAGAGGAGGGTGAAGCTGGAGAACACCAGTTTTCAAGGGACTGGTGGGGAAAGTGGAGCCCACAAAGGATAGAGTTGTAAAGGTAGTAAAGAAACAAGAAATAGTGACATTATGAGAAACAACAGAAGAGAGTACCAAGAAAGGATATACAGTCAGCAGTGCCCAATGTTGAAAAGGGTTATAAAACAAGCACTGCCAGTGGTCCACTGAATTTAGCAATTAAGGAGAGCAATTTGGGGAGAGAAGGAAGGAGAGTGAAGGGGAAGACAACAAACTAATATAAAGAATCTAATACACACCAGGCAGTACGACAGTGTTTTTGCATATGTCATTCCATTAATCTTTACAAAAATCCAGAAGAGGAAACAGAGGGTAACAGAATTTAAGTGACCCTTGCCCCATCATGAAGAAGCTAAGGAGGCAGCTAGATTTATATACAACCTGTCCTGCACCCAAAGCACTATCCTGTTGCCACTATGTGAACTTTCAAGTCAGATTATAGTAAATTAACAAATGACAATAGCCCAAAAAAATGCAACTCGTTTCAGATGATAGATTTCTAGTGACTTCTATTAGAAAATTGTTGCTGGATTCCTTTTACAAATTCTGGCTGTCACACAAAACATAATCAGTGCACCCAGGACTGTGTTGGTACAATGTTAGCTTACCGGCCTCCCTCTGTAAATCAGCTGGATAGCACTGGCTTCAGTCCTGACAATGGGATGTGCCCAATAGATATTAAGTAAACTAACAGAGGTCACAAAATTAGGAGCAAAAGATAGACAACAGTGCAAATATTTTTATCTTTTCCCTGCTTATTCTTTAATAGAAATGTCTTCATTGAGTTCTGTATATTCATGTCCAACTATGTTGTAGAGAGATAGATAAACAAATTTTCTTGACCTGAGAGCTCTTCCTCAGGGTATCATCTGCTTTCTTGAATTCTGTCTGTCCCACAAGATATAAGAGTTTTCAGTGCCCAGTACAGTACCTGCCACATAGGGAGTGCTCAAGGAATGGTTGGTGTACTAGGTTGTTTTTTTGCCAGGCCAAGGTCACCACAGGTGGTTCTGTAACCCATTTGCCTCTCTTGAAAAAGAGTCTAAAAGCACCAAGGCTGGGGTACATAATTGGTGCTCAACTTCACTGTTTAACCAATTCAAAACCAATTAGCCAATCAAATTGGCTGGAAGGTGCACCAGCAACTTTATAGTTTTTCTCAGTGTGGGAAAAAGACACACTTTATGTACATATTTGTCATGAAAAAATATTTTTAAATTCTGGAATTCCTCCATACAAATTCTGTCCAGGGCACCTAGTCCCCAAACACAGAGAATCCTACAAGTAATGACATTTCCCCTGGGGCCACAGGACGAGAACTCATAAATACCAAATATTCACAGCAGTGATTTCCCAGACCAACTTAATTAGAAGGGAAGAATAATTCCTTGTTTTGGAACTGTAGTGTCTGCAGCTTGTAAGGCATGCATCCTTCAGCTGATAGATGGCATAGCTTTTACTAGACATGTTTTTAGGTATACATTTTCTCAAAAGGGAAATTAATAAGAAAAAATGACCGTAAATACCATCATTTATTGCATATCACATATATGCCAGGACTGTGGCTTAAGTCTTCCAACAATCCTATGAGTTAAGTGCCTTAACCAAAGTTACACACACAGTTATCAGCAGAGCCAGGCTACAATTAGGTCTGTTTGTTATTAAATCTAGAGTCTTAATCATAAGTCTAGAGACAGCTAAACCTCATCTAATTAAAAAGAAAAAAAATCTGAAACATTGCAGTGAAATATTCCTTTCAGGAGCTTGAGGTTGTGTCAGATCCTGCCAGTTTTCGCCCTGGTCTTCCCTGTCCTTCAGGAATTGAATCTAATATTTAGGTGGGCCTGTGATCCCCTGGAAAAAAGGCTACATTTCCCAGCCTCCTTTGCAGCTAGCTATGGCCAGACTAACTTTGGCTAATGTGATACAAATAAAAGTGGAATATGCAATTTCTTGGAAGTATCCTTAAAGGGAGGGGCATATCATTCTTCAACACTTCCCTTCTTCCTGCCGGCTAGAATTTACATGTAAGTGCCATCGTTCCAGCACCCATTTTGGAATGGAAGCCATAGCCAGCAGTGCAATAAGAAAGGTGTCTAAATCACTTGCATCAGGAAGCACTAGCTACAGCCTACAGACATCTTGAATGTGGGGTAGAAATACATCTCTACGTGTTTAAGCAACTGCCTTTATTTCCCATCTGCCACAGCTGGGTCTAATTCTAATCAATGTAGGAGACTTATGACATCTTGTGTATTATGACACCTTGAATTATTGTTAAATATAAGTTCACTAAGTTAAACTGATATTAGGCATGCTAAGTACTGTTGATAGAAATGACTAAGATACCGTCTTCTTCAAGAATGTTTCGATTTAGAATAGGGAAAGGACACCTGTCCATGAGGCTACAATAAAGGGAATATCTGGTATGTGAGTAGAGAAGTTCTATGCATAGTATATTTTTTGGTATGTTTTGAAATGTTTATATCTAATTACCCTACATGGATGAGGGAGAGAGCACAAAAGGAATCATTTTTCTGTTTTTTGTTTTGTTTTTTTATCTTTGCATATCAGCAGTTACCCAATAGTTTGACCAAATGATAAATGCATTCTTCAAATGATTGACTGCACTTCACTTGGCACTGGAACTTTGCAAGATGGAACACTGCATTTATCCATCACACTGGAACTTTGGCTAGTTTCTTGTTGGAATCTCTAAGCCTTGTCCAATAAGTTCTGTATGAAAGGAAGATAAAGATTACAATCCAATCCCCTTGCTCTCTGCTCCTGTGAGATAAAGAGCCAGGGCCCCTTTCACCAGCTCTGTGCACAGTATACACCCAAGATGTGATGGGGAGACCCTGGAGGAGGGCTCTCAGGTACGTGAAGAATAAAGATGTAGGTTCCACTTTCTGACTTTGCCTGCAATTCCCTGTGATCTCAGTAGATTGTCTCACCTTTCTGGGCTACAAAGCCCTTAATTAATAATAATTAATTAATTATAACAGGATTTAACTCAACAGACTCAGCACATTGCTATATGTCTCTAAGGCTGAAAGTAGCCCAACAGAAAGTTGGAAAACCTTGATTTTAATTAGATTGAATCCTGGTTCTTCCACTAATTCACAGGATGACCTTAAGAAAAAATACACATCTGCTAACCTCAGGTTCTTCACCTGCTAGATGTGGGAGTTGAACAAGATGCCTTATAATATCTCATAGAGTTAAAATATTCTATCAATGCTTTAGGCAAAATTATTTTCTTGATGGAAAAATCAAGGTAATAGCATTATTATATTTAAAATCTATAGGCTATACAATTCAAAACAACCACAATCTAGTGTTTATAGACAAAATGAGGGTTTTTTCTTTTGTTACACCTTCTCATAATAACAAAATTGGCTTAGAGATGGAATTTTGCTTTACCTTTCATCATTTCACATAGGCTCTTAAAGGTCATGTCTAAGGTCAGAAATGAAAATGTCCTCTCTGAGAACAGAATGCCTTTAACAAGCATAGAGGTTCTTGTTGATAAGCGTAAACCAACATTCTTAATGTTATGTTCCCCTTGATCCCAAGTCAAAAATGTTTCCTCTTATCCAAGTCCAATAATTTATCTATGTCCACTGGAAAAAAACTGTCCAGCATCATCTATCTCCTCTTTTAACACCCTTGAAATCCTCCTTTATAGTAAATCTCTGTTTTTTTCCTCTTTTAGGGCTTGTACAATGGGTACACATATCCAGAGCAAGCCATTCTACGTCAACTCCAGGCTGTAACTAAGGACTTAGTAAACAAAACAGAGATGGTTAACATAGCTTAGTGCCCCCCCCCCTAAAAAATAGAAAAATCACCATCTTTATCAAACAATAAAATCCTGAGTGAATGGAAATTTTTGATGCTTTGGATTTTTCAAGCTTTTCATTTTGTTAGAAGAGCATCTATTTGTTTACCTATTAAAGGTACACTTTAATAAAATAAACACCCCCACGCTTTTCCCCTTCCCAAATTGAGACTGGAAGTTTGAAGCTTTGTGTTATGGGATGAAATGTGTCCCCTCAAAATTCATATGTGGAAGTCTTAACTCCTAGTACCTCAGAATGTGACTGTACTTGGAGACAGCGCCTTGAAAGAGGTAATCAAGGTAAGATGAGGCCACATGGGTGGGTGCTAGTCCAGTATGACTGGTGTCCTTATAGGAAGAGGAAAGTAGGACCCAGGCAACACACAGAACAAAGACCACATGAAGAAAGAAGAAGAAGGTGGCCATTAGCAAGCCAAGGAAAGAGGCCTCATAAGAAACAACCCTGCTGCCACCTTGATCTTGGACACCTTGAGCCTAGACTGTGAGAAAATAATTTTCTGTTGTTTAAGCCACTTAGTCTAGGTTCTTTGTTACGCAGCCCTAACAAACCAATACACTTTGCATATTCTGTTTGGGATTTATACAAATGATGAATGTCTGGGGTCTCTCAGAGCTTAGCATATTACCTTGGACATTGTGAACCCTTCATTTGTTTGTCAAACAAATTAATTAATTTAAAAATGGAACTCACTAGACCTCTCATGCTTAATTCTCTGTGAGGTGATAATTTGAAAAGACCAGCTGATTTTTAATTTCATTTGCCTCTTTTCTTTTCCCCTCAATCTTCCATCTGAGTTCTTGTTCCGTCTGTAATGGAAACCAATACTATATTATATTGTTTTCATACACATTCTGGATTCTTCTAGAATTAGATATACTCTACCCAAAAGTCAGGAAGTGATCTTAGTCTCTTGATCTTATGAGATGTTGGAAGAGCAGAGGAAGTTTAATGGTCAACATTCAAGGCCAAAGGAAACTGGAAAAAAAAATCTCCTATTATTTGGAGCTATATTTGCCCATTTCATGTCTTCTCTTTAAGTTTTACTGAGTTGAAAATTTACCTGCATTCTTCCTTCCCATGCATCCAGATTGGAAGGGCCTCAATTATAAAATTTCTCTTGAGGCAATTTTTCCATCCTATTTTGCATTTTAGCTCTTTATGAACACCTCTCTATAGAACGAGAGAGCTACGTGAGAGCAGGATCAATGTTGCTTTAGTCTCTGCATGTAGTGCCTGGCCCACAAAGTGTTCAACAGAGTTGTTGTTGTTTAAATGAATAAATGAACATCTCCAAAATATTCCAACATCCATTTAACTAATTATTTACGAAGTGCATGGTCATTGCTGGCACTGTGGCAGATACAGTATAGAAGTGTCACCAAAGAACTCTAGAGCACATGAAAGTACCTTGAGTGAATGGCAAGGACACAAAGTGAAGTTAGTTACAATGTGCGTACAGTGTTAATGGGAACACAGCCAAATGAAAAACCCAACTATACTAGGGCAAGGGCTGCCATCTTTTCCCTGTCTTTCCTAGCTATCCTTCCATTTCAATATTCCTGTAGTATCTGACTCACTGCAAAGAACATGTGTTCATCTTGTACATTTTTATTAAGTCCAATTATCTGAACTTTTAAAAAGCCCAGCTTAAGTTTTATTCCTTTGGAGATATCTTTTCTGATGACCAGGGTTATGTCATCTCTCTCTCTTTCTTACAGTCTTTGCCATTCATTTATCAATGATTCCTCACCTAAGGAGACACTGCAGTTATTCACTTGAACTTGTATTTGCACCAGGCATTGCTTATATTTTTATGCCTCTTTATTCCTGCTTACAGACTACAATCTTCTTGAAGGCAGAACTGTGTGTGCTCACAGAATGCTAGAAACTGAAGGAATTTAATGGTCATTTGATCCAACTCCATATTTTACAGGGAAGAAAACCCAGAGTAAAGGACATTAACATTTGCCCATAAGAATATAGAGAATCAATGAAAGAATGAAACTAAAATGCAAAGGCAAAATGATTTGAAATAGATATCAAGAGACTTACAGCCCTGACTTGTCTCCAAGTGCCAGCATCTTTCTGGGTCTTTTGTTTCTTTTCTCTAATATCCTCTCTTGTGAACCTGGTCTCCATAAAATGAAATAAAAGACTATTTTGTCCCAAAGGATAATCATCCTTCTGTGTGTGCCTGTGTGTATGCACATATATGCGTGTGCCTATCTCTGTGTATGTGCACATAGCAAATTACTGTAGAATACCACAAACTTCAGGTTCTGTTAACTCCACAGACTTTGGAATCAGACGGTCTAGGTGCAAATCACAAATCTTCTGCTATCCTTTTTTTGTTGTTATTAACTTTGGGCATCTCAAACTTTCCTTATCTGTAAAATAAAAATTAGAGTGCCTACATCATTAGTATACTGCTTGGCATAAAGTAAATGCTCAATACATTCACAACCATCATGAAATCAAATGCAGGGCCTCTGACACAATATTGGTGTGACTAACATGAAAAGTAGAAGTAAAAAGTGTAAGAAACTTCACAATGTATAAAGTCATCATGTAAACTCTTTGAAGTTATACAATTCAAACCTCAGGATTCATATATTACTTCTCTAAAAAAAAAGTTTTTAAAATACAAAAATCCTTTCTTTCCAACCAGAAGTGAAGACCACCGGAGATTCCCCTTCACTTAGTTAAACTAATTCTCTCAGAAAAGACTTCAGGGCATTTATTTCTGCTTGCAAGTTTTGAGGACAGGCTCAAGGTGAAAGCTATTATTCATTATGCCTAATGCCCTTTCCACTCCCATACAAAAACAGGAATCAATTAATTTCCTTCAGCTACCAACCAGTCAAGTCTGACTGGCAGCACTGAAGGTTTCTGGGACCTTCTTTTGTAAATGACGTCATTAAGAGCCTTGTGAGTTTCCTTCCTCCAGGCATGTGTCTTTCTTAAGAGCAGAACATTCAATTTACTGGTCTTTTTCTTTCTTGGTAGATAAATAAAAATTTATGGTAAAAGTATGGAAAATAACCCCCATTATAGTTTTCCTTTAGCTCTGCCAAAACAAAACAAAACAAAAGGTCACCAGAGAACTTATGGAATACACAAACCAGTCCTACAAAATTGGAAAGGGATTCAGTGAGTTTCTGAGTTACAGCAGATTGTATTAACGCTTACTCACTAGAGATCTTTTTGCCATGAATTGATGATCTTTTATGAAACTGCTAAATGCCTTTTCTCTCCCCCTTGAATCTCCAAACAGAACAATTCAGGTACGTCCCAGTTGAACAACTGGGATCAAAGGACATGTGCATTTCCACCAGGCACTAATGCCTTTGTTAGTGTAGAATAAGGCGTGGGTGTGCAGGGGATAAGAAGGAGATCCTCCCTTCTCCTTTCCATCTCAGCCTTTGGTGCAGGCATCCCTCAAGTGGTGAAGTAGTATCGGGATGTGTTCTAGCAAAATGGTGTGATACAGGACATGGACTTTGTCTTCAGGGACAATCATGTAAGCAAATCTATCATATATTTGGCTGCTTAATACTACACAAGCCTCAGACACTGAGAGGTGACTGGTGGTTACCATGGGGGAGGGGTTAGGGTGGCTGTGTGGAAAGGATGAGGGGGATAAAGGGGCACAAAACTTTTCAATCATAAGTTGGCCATGGGGATGGTTGTACAGAATGGAGAACATAGCCAATGATTCCATAACATCTTCCTATGTTGAAAGATAGTAACTGCACAGGTGGAGGTGATGATTTAATAATATGGGTAACTGTTGAACCACTGTGTTATATACTTGAAACCAACTGCATATCAATGACACTTCAATAAAAACAAAAAACAAACTAAAAAACGACACATGCCTCACCTCCAGGATCTCTCCACCAGGGCAGGGACTCTCAAACAAAACTCTGATCAAATCACCCCAAGTGTTGGTTAAACTTAATATGCAGATTCCCAGATCTTGCCTCTGGGAGACTGGTTTACTGGAGCACAGAAATCTGAGTTTTTGATAAGTGATCCAGGGGGGATTGTGATACAGGTGCTAAGGCTATACTTATTGAAAGACTTCCCACAATAAGTGTGTCAGGTTTCATGTCCCCCTCTTTCAAAACTCATGGTCCTATGTCCTCAACCTCATCCTCAGCTGTCTCCCTGGAAAACAGCAATCTGACACAGCAAAGGAGATGATAAATGGAAAACTCTGCTCTCAGAAATGTTCTTTATTTCACTGAGGGAGAGAGAAATGGGTGGCTGGTCTAGAAAAACACCTTCACAGAAAGGAAAGGTAGACACCCAAGACAATGATGAGCATTTCAGCAGGTGAGGGAGGGAGACAACTTGGGGCTGAGCTCAGTATTTAGGGAGGTATGTCTGGCAAATCACTGCAGGTGCAGCCCTGCCAAGCATAACAGATGAACACAGGAAGTCCACGCCCAGGTCTTTCAGTGGAGCCCTGGGCTGGTTATCCTCCTGGGTACTCTGAGTCCCAGGAACTGGGGGAGCCACTGGTCCTTTGGCCTTTCTACCTATCTATCTGCAAATCTCAAACTTCACTAATTCTCAGAGTTTCTCAGGAGACTTATCCTCATGCTGAGGTTGTCTCCTGTCCCTTAGTCTACCTACCAGAGTTGTGAATCAAGCCTGATGTGTTTGGCATCACCAGTTACTGATTTCCTTGCAGTTGTTTTTTATCTTGCACTTTTCCAATGCAGAATACCATTCATTGATCACTGGAAAACCCTGCAAAGTGAAAAAAATGATATCCTCAGTTCTGTGTTAGACTTGCTTCCCAGTACTTGTCATGTGACAAGAAAACTACTGAGTTTTGCTCCCCCTGAAGACACTTAATGGATGCATTGCTGATTCAGGCTGTACAAATATGATTATTATTTTTGCTCCTCAGGGCCATTAAGAAAGTAGAGGATGGAGACCTGGTGTTCAGAGCATCCACTAGTTCCCAGACACTGAGCTAAGTATTCAACACCCATTATGCATTTTGAATCTCCTAACATCCCCATCCTGAGTAGGAATTGCTATTATGCCCATCTGATGAAGAAAAAGTTCAGAGAGATTTAAGTTGACTTAAAGTCAAGCACCTGGAAAGCAGAGAACTAGAATCTGTCCTCTGACTTCAAAGCCCATACTTTTACCATTACACCATGCTATTTAAGCATTTAAAAATTACTTAATTAAAAGAGATTAGTTTGCAAGTCACAAAGTCCTGAATTTCTGGAGTGGACACTATATAAAAGCATATCCTTGTAGATCTCAAAAACCCACACTATATGGGTATGTCAGGGACATTTATAATTTAATCAAAACCATACTGTACCCAAACAGCTAACAGATTTCATAAAGTGTCTAACACTCTAGAGAAGGGTATACTGCAACATAACATTCATCCAAGTAACATGCTTAAAACTGCTTTTGCAAACTTCATTCTTGATTCAACCAGAGAAAAGATGGCTTTCTAAATCCAGGGCATTAGTTCAAATCTGTTCTAGATTTGAACTGATGAAAATTGGTTCCCTCCTGACAGACATTCAGCAGTCCATGCTCATTCTCAGTAAACTGGTGCTCCCCGGAGGCACACAAACTCTGAACACCACTGGCCTCTGCTGAACCACATGGCAGAGTTGGGAGAAACCTCAGGAAAAGATCAACTTCCTTTAAAAACATTCCCTAAAGATACCCCATGCTTAAGGCAAAACAGATGCTCCTGAAAAATATCAGGCTACAGGGAAGTTTGTGTCCTGCCACAAACCATCCCTTAATTCATCTCTTTGTCCAGGTCTCCTCTCTTTCCAATCTTCTTCCTTATTTTTGTCTTAGAAGCAGTTTCCACACATGTGCACACACACAGTGACCAGAACCTGATGGTAGACTTCCTCAACATAAAATCTCAGGATGATGGAGGATCTTCCAGCTTTGCACCAAACTTATTCTGTGTGACCCTACCCAATAGCAACACAAACAACTATTTATTGAGCACTTAATGTGCCAGGCCCTAGGCCAAGAGCTTCCTGGGGATGGGTAGATGAGGAAGTGGAGGCTTACAGAAGCTGTTATTTCCAAGATCACACATCTAGGAAACAGTTGTGCTAGGATACAAACCAGGTCCTAGGATACACACTACTTAACATGTTGTATTCAAAGTACTTGTTTCTATGACAACAATTTCCTTGAGGACAAGCGTCTATTCTGTCTTATCCACCCTCATATCTTGATATCCTCAGCATTTACTTCACTACTGGGTGTACAGTAATGATATTAAACCTAGTATTGCACATATGTACCCACAACTTTTTATCACCATCTTGTGGAAGAGGCTCTAAGTTACTCTTCCATTTCCTTTGAAATACATTGATCAAGTAAATAATATTCCCCTTGGAAGTGGAAACTACAAAACTAAGGTAATAAATTACAGCACAATCACTGCTCAGCTGAATCAATTAATATAAAATTCACAAAAATGGAGTTGCTAAAAGCAAATTTTCTAAAGCAAAGCCATCCCAAAATAGCAGACTAATGCCTTTAAATTTAAATTAGTCTCAACAAAGATGTAATCAAAAGAATATACTTTGACAGATAAAGCTTGATTTATAATTGTGTAATTCATATTGCATCAAAGGATGTTTTAAAATTCTGTTTCACTTTTGCATAAAAATATTTGAGGTCAGTAAATTTCTAGTAGTTTCTCTCCTTGAGGTAAAAAGTAAGATCTGGTGCAATCACAGTCTAAACAACCAATTATTCCTATTGGTTGCATTTCAGTATCAAAAAATAAGTTTGTCTTTTGGGACACAAGTTGATATTAAATCAAGTATGAATCTTTCTACTTTGCAAAGAGGAGAATATACAATTGGAAGCATTACAAAAAGGTGAACATTTCCAAGTACTGTAGGGGGGATATTTTGGCACTTCCTCAAATCCCTAACATCCATCAATTCCCCCTCCTACTCTTCAACTCTCTTTGAACACCTATGAAATTCCCAACCCCATGGCTTCCCTAACAAAACTTTCCCATCCTACATATTACTAAACTTCTTCCTTATGATCTCACCTCTTAACAAAGCCTTCTCTAGCTCTTCCCCATATTGCTTCTGCCATCTGACAGGCATATTTCTCTTAGCAGCCCCTCTCTCTTAACAGTGGCTTTACTGAGATACATTCACATACAATTCACCCATTAAAGTGTAAGATTCAGTGACTTTTAGTGTATTCACAGAGTTGTGCAACCATCACCACTATCAATTTTGAACATTTTCATCGCTCCAAACAGAAACTCTGAAACATTGGTAGTAACTCCTTATATCCCCCAACCCCCACTCAGCCCTAGGCAATCATTAATCAACTTTCTCTAGATTTTAGATTTGCCCATTCTGGACATTTAATTTAAATGGAATTATACAATATATGGTCTTTGGTAACTGGCCTCTTTCATTTAGCATTTCAATGTTTACAATCCTTTTAATTATTGTAACAATATAATATTTCCTCTTTCATTTCTGGTTTTAGAAATTTAAGTAATTTTTTTCTTGACCAGTCTAAAGATCTGTCAATTTTGATCTTTTTGAAAAACCAACTTTTGATTTTATTTTTCTCTGTTTTCTACTTCATTAATTTATGCTCCAAACTATTATTTCCTTCCTTATGCTTTATCTAGGTTTAGTTGTTCTTTCTCCAGTGTCCTAAATTGGAAGGTGAGATTACTGATATGAAATATTTCCTTTTCCCATGCTCATTTACTGATATAAATTTTCTTCTAAGCAATAATTAGTTGTATTCCCTAAGTTTTAGTATTTTCATTCATCTCACAGTATTTTCTAGTTTTCCTTATGATTACTTCTTTGATCCATTGGTTATTTAGGAGCTTATTAATTTCCACCTATTTGTGAATTTTCAGGTTTCTATTATTGGTTTCTAACTTTATTCCACTGTGTTCAGAGAAGATACTTTGTATGATTTCCATCCTTATAAATTTAATTTGGCTGTTTTATGGTTAAACATATGGTCTTATCATGTGGAAAACTTTCTATGTGCACTTGAGAAGAACATGTATTCTGCTTTTGTTGGATAGAATGTTCTAAGGATCTCTGTTAAATCTAGATGATTTATAGAGTTGCTCAGTTCTTTTATTTATTGATTGATCTTATGCCTGGTGGTTCTATAAGTTACTGAAAGTGGGATATTTAAATCTCCAACTATTATTATTGAATTGTCTGTTTCTCTCTTCAGTTCTGTCCATTTCACCTTCATGTATGTTGGGGCTCTATTGTTAGGTACATATATATTTACAATTGTTGTATCTTCTTGATGGATTGAACCTCTTATTATTTTAAAATGTCCCTCTTTATTGCTAGAAACAGAGACTTTTGTTTTAAAGTCTCTTTTGCCTAATGTACATATAGCCACTTCAGCTTTTTTTGACTCCAGGTTTTTATCATTGCTATTTGTATGACATATCATTATCCATCCTTTCACTTTCAACCTATTTCTATCCTCAAATATTCTAAAACTGTGTCTCTTAAGTATTTCTAAACTGTCTCATGTACACAGATATAGTTGGTTCTTTATTAATCCAGTCTGACATCTCAGCCTTTTGACTGGATTGTTTAATCCATTCACATTTAATTTTGTTTCTGATACAGTTGAATGTATACATGCCATTTCACTTTCCATTTTCTGTATGTCTCACATCTTTTTTGTTTCTTTATTCCTCCTGGATGGCTTTCTTTTACATTAAGTGTAACATTTCCTTCAATACTTGTTTCATTATATTTTTATGAGTTATTTTCTTAGTGGTTGTTCTAGAGTTTATGATATACATCTTACCAAACCCTATGTTAGACTAATAGAACTTAATTTCAGTGAGGAATACAAATATTATTCCTATACACATCTATTTCCTCTTCCCATATTTTGTGCTATTGTTATACATATTATATCCACACATATATATATATATTATTACTGTATATTACAAACCCAATAATATTTTGTTATAAATATTGCATGTCTATTAAAGAAGCTGAGAAAAAAAGGGAAAAAGGTAATTTTTATAGTTTGTATAGTAATATTTTTCTTTACCATTTCTGATTCTCTTCATTTGTTCCTGTGGATTCAAATTACCTTCTGGTGCTATTTCCTTACATCAATACAGCTTTGTTCCCACCTACTTCCATTGTGCTTTTACATCAGATATGTTGATTTCTATATGTTTTAGGCCCAACAGTGTAATTATATACATACTGTTTTATACAATTGTTTTTTAAATCAGTTAAGAGTAGAAAGAGGAGAAATGTGCATTTATATTGTCTCTTATAATTGCTTATCTTCCCTTACCAGTGCTCACTGTTTTTTTTTGTGAGGGTTCATATCACTATCTGCAGTTACTTGCATTTAGCCTAAAGAACTTCCTTTATTATTTCTAGAAAGGTGAGACTGCTAGCAAGAAATTCTCTCAGGTTTAGTTTATCTGGAAATGTCTTTATTTTTCTTTCTTTTGTGAAAGATTGCTTTGCTGGATATGATTCTTGGTTGACAGTTTTTTCCTTCAACACTTCAAATATGTCATTCCACTGCCTTCTTTCCTCCATTGTTTCTGAAGTCAGATATTAGTCTTAGTGGAATTCCTTTGTATGTGATGAATCCTTTTTCTCCTGCTTGCCAATTTTTCTGTCATGGTATTTTAGTATTTTTAATGTGATGTGTCTTTTGGTGGGGCTCTCTTGTGTTTATCCTACTCATAATTCACTGAGTTTCTGAGATATGTAGATTGATTTTCATCATTTTGGGGATGTTTTTAGCCATAGCTTCTTTTGATATCATTTTCTGTTCCTTTCTGTTTCACTCCTGTTCTTCTGGTACTCCCATTATGCATATTTTGGTATGCATGATGGTGTTCCAGATGTGTCTGAGGTTCTGTTCATTTTCCTTCATTATTTTTTTGTTTTCTGTCCTTTGCATTGCAAAGTCTGCATCAACCTAACTTTCACCACTGATTCTTTCAAATTTGTGGCTCCCTCTAGTGAATTTTTCATTTCAGTTTAAACTTTTCAACTCCAGAGTTTCTATTTGGTTATTTTCTATAATTTCTTTCATTCTAAATTTCTCTAATATATCAATAATGATGAGATATTGTCATCATGGCTTCCTTTACTTCCTTATTTAGTTCTGTAAATGTATTTATAATGGCTGCTTTGAAGTCTCTGTTAAATTTATATCTAGCCCCCCTTACAGGTGCTATTGCCTGTTTTTCTTTTATGAGCAATTCCCCACTTCTTCCTGTTATCTTTTTTTTTTTAAGTGGGATATTGTAAGTAGCATACAGCAGGAACTCTGGATACTAGTTTCTCTCCTTCCTTTCTGGGGCTTTATGTGTGTGTGAGTGGGGGGGCATGCACACACTTGCACTCATTTGTTTAGTGACTTATTTATACTATTTTAATATAATCTAATTTCCCTCTCCTGCCCTCCCAGTGTGAAGATTTGGCATCCACACAGGCAACCTGGGATGTCAGTGGTTTTAGCAGGGGTCTCTTTGACCTTCTTTTTCTCTTATCTGCCTTATTGTCTGTCTCTTTTGTATCACACTCAGCTGTTATACTCCAGTAATTGCATGTGATTATTCTATTATTTTTTGACAATACACTGGGAAATAAATTGCTCCTTGGTTTGATCTAATTAAATTGAGGCAGGGGTAGTTTGAGGCCAATCTATAAGGCTTTTTCTCTCATCAAGAGGGCTCTTAGAAACTGTCTCTTTTCCTGATTCTCTCTAGTAAATTGACTGGCCTATGGTTTAGCTTGATGCTTTCAGAGATACCAGCCCCTCTTAATTTCTTACCAAATTGCCATTTTTTAGAGAGGGTCCTTAAGTTTGAAATTCCCCACTCTGTTTCAGATAAAGTCAGTTCCTTTGGGAGAAGCTTCAGAGCTGTTCTTACTGACTCCAACTCAGCCTTGGTGCAAAATCTTTGAGCCACTGATCCAGATGCTTGCCAATGAAAATGGTCTGCTTTTCTGGGAATGATACCTCTGCTTTATGAGAAGAACTGAGGAGGGGTGGTAGCCTTCTCAGCTTCTCTCTCCTGGCATGGAATCTTCACTCTACAAGTTAGTTGGGGCAACGATGATCAGGCCCCATTATTCTCAGACTGCCATGCTTGGGGAAGAGCCTTTACCACATGAATGGGGGCTGGATGGAGGTGGGGAATATCCAAACTTGTGACTGCATTCAACAGAAACTTAGCCTCTGTAACTTGAAGTTGGAGGGAATTAGAAAGGTTGTTGGCCTGTTCTTCCTGGTAAAATACTCTATCCCTTGACTGGGAATTTAGGGGAATAGGAGTTCTTTTTGACAACACCTTCCTGGAGTGGAGCTTCTATCAAGCTCAGCCTGGGGAGGCAAGAGAGGGAAGGTAAGGGTTATGGTTCAAGTGCCACTGACTCATTGGCCTTAGATATTTAGTAGACTTTGATGAATGTCTTCATTTGCTGTATGCTCTTAGGACAATTTCCAGTGACTTAAAATGGTTGTTCTTTTTATCATTTTCACCAGTTATGGTTGTCTCACTGGAGAATGGGTCCGCAGGTCTCTTTATACCTTTCCAGAAGTTCTACCTCCTTTTTAAAAATAGAATTTTATAAGCTAATATTATAATTACTACCTTTTGCTGTCATTGTTGTTGACTGTTTCAATTTTAAAGTTGTAATAATAATTGTTAAAAGATAAGAGAGATGTGATTTTTCCTGATCAAGCTGACTCTACTCCTCTTAAATTAAACTCATATGAAAATCTAAGAACAGAAATGGGGAGAGGGAACCAAGTGGGAGTGACATTTTATAATTTGTCAAGAGTACACAGATTTTTCTTTTTAGTTTTGAAAGGCAAACACCAAAACTTAAAGTGAATGTACATTTTACAAAGGAAAGCAAACATGTTGGTGCTAGTTACTAAGCTAAGACCCCCAAGCTTTTATCCTGATTCCACTATATTTGAATGTGGGTAAGTCACCATAAATCTACATTTGAATTTCTGCACTTACTACATGAGGATCTTGTTTCCAACATGACTTTATTAACTGGGACACTTTTGGTAAAGTACATATGAATTAATAAAGATAATTAAGTTATTGTTGTAAAAGTTAACATTTGTTGAGGGCATATGCCCTGCCATTCTAAAACTATTTAAAATGTATTAATTCTAATAACATTACTATGAAGCAATTTGGATTATTATTATTCCCACCTTATAGATGAAGCAACTAAATCACAGAGAGGTTAAGTACTCACCTAATGTCACACAACTCATCATTTAGTGCTGGAGGCTGGATTTAAACCCAGGCAGATTAGTTTCTAGGACTTCCACTGAACCTTTGTACCATACTGATACTTAAAAAAATTTTTTTATTTCATTACTAAAACTTGCATACAGCAACTTCTAAGAGTGTTTAGGAAATTTTCTTTAAGAGAATTCTCGTTCACTCATTCAACAAACATACTGAGTACCTGCTATAACCATGGAGCTGGATTGTTCAATTAAGCAAGGAAACGAAATACCACCTATTAGGATAAAAGTTTGCTCCTCTCAAAATGGAAAATAACTTCATTAAAATCAAAACTGAGAGTCACATTGTTAAGCAATAAGCTGTGATTGTGGGAAAGGTCTTAACATTTTAATGAGCCAGGCACCATTCTAAGCTAAAATGCTTTATATAAGTAATTTTATTCCTCCAAAAACCCTAAGGTAGGTAAATGGTTAAAAGCTCAGGCTGTAAATTAGTGTTGTGGGATCTGTATCTTGGTTCCATCAATGACTAGCTGTGCAAATTAAACAAATTATTTAACATCTCTGGGCCTCAATTTGTTCATCTGGAGATCAGAGATAATAATGGTACTTCCTGTAGGAATTAGGAAGTATTCAAATGCAAGTAAAGAAATATCTGACCATAGTGGCTTAAACAAATAAGGGTTTACTCTGCTACATAACTGGTGACTGCAGATGTGGCTTAGCATTTTAACAACATCAGGGATGGTATCTGTGCTTCTTTCAGCCTTGTTGTTCAGGACTGTGAGATAGCTGCTACAGTTCCAGCCATCATGTCAGCATGTAGGGCGCAAGGGAAGCTTGAAAAGCAAATATGTAGAAGGCATTTTCACCCACACAAAATGGGGTTCAAAAAGCAAGGGAGGGAAGAATGATTTGGATGAGCACTTATGCAGTGTCTGTCATCTTACTTCATGGGGTTGGGTGAATTGAGAGAATTCACATTAAGCACTTAATACAGTCTGGGGTGCTCACCTAGGACCAATAGATCTTAGCTGTTTTATTTTACGAATGAAGGGTTTAAACAGTTTACCCCAAGTCACACAGGTATACAAGAGAGACAAGATTCAAAGGCAGCATTGCGGACTCCAAAGCCTAGGCAACAGCAATGTAAACAGTCATTAGGTCAACCAGGTGGAGGCTTTTAACCGGTTCCATTGCTCCTCAATTGCTTTGTATTCCGCTTAACATTCACACATTTTATTTTCCCTCATGGATATGCTAAGGCATGCCTCAGCTAGGCATGCCTCAGCTGGATCCTCTGCAGGAATTGGTAGAAAAAGAAGTGAAGGAGTAGCCAGCTCTTAACATGAAGTCTTCTGAGTCACCAGGCAACCACCTAAGATGCAGCAGAAGCACATCTGTATTTAACAAAAAACTCTGTGTTTAATAGACAAATAGCCATGAAGCTGGATTGTTTGATTAAGCATGGAAACCAAATACTGACCTTTTAGGATAACAGTTGGCTCCTCTGGAGTGGAAAACAACTGCATAAGAATCAAAACCCGATGTGTAAAGTGTCCCCTCAAAGCAACACATCCAAAAGATCTTAGAAGCTTTCGCCAGGAAAATAGACATCTCCATTTTTCACTTAAAAAAACTTACAATTTCTAATTAAAACCACAATATTTTTTAAATGATGCCTACCCTGCCTCATGAAAGGACTTGGTTCCATATTTGCAAGGTGTAAGGAACATGTGAGGTCTGGTGACCTCACATATAATAATTCTATGCATATAATTACTATGTACAGAAGTGTGTGGAAAGCAGATTTTTAATCAGTGCCAGGACAAGCCTGTGTTACATTAATAGAAAATGTAGAACATATGGTTCCAAGTCTGTTCACTTAACCGTAAAATGAGCAGAGTGTTACTGACTTTACTTCTTCCCAAGGGGTGAAAGCAGAAGATAAGTTCCCCTAAGACAAAGCTACATCTGCAAAGCACTTATGGCAGTGGTTGCTGCTCTTGGGGAATTCAGGATTATCAACTTTGGCTTTGCCAAGTAGGAACAATAATGACAATCATAGCAACAATCAACCAGACAACCAACAAACCATCTACTACCATTGTTGTCATTTCATGAAAAGACTTTTCAATGCCAAGCAAGTAGGATGGACATACTTATTCTCAAAGTAAAAGGTTATACTTAAAATGGAATGAATTATATTAAAATCTCATTCTTTCATCCCAATTTTTCTCACTTGATATGCACAGGTTAACTTTCAGGAGTCACAGGGTCAGTCCTAGCATTGTTCTCTCAGCCCCAAATAGAATTTCTGATGCTGGATTTCAAGGACAATAGTACTCTCTGGTATAGGATTATGGGCAGGGCCCAAGGATGCATGCAATTGAAAAATTTTACGAGAAATTTTTAGTGCGTATCTGTGATTGGAACAGAAAACTTGGCAAGGCTTCTCCCATTCTCCTCAAGACCTGCCTTAAAGTATCTTAATAGATTATATTTGAACTCCAGGTTCAAGTTCCTATTATTGTTACTTATTTATTCAATTTAATTCTACTACAAAAACTAGACACCTTGAAGGCAGGCACATTGTATTTTCCATGTATCTTGCACTCAGCCAGCATCCAATACCTACTGACTTGGTGCGAGCTTGATGAATACGGGGTCTGTACAAGTTCTAAAAGCTAATCATAGCAGCTGATGACCATCACTGCGAGCTGGTCTTGGGAAAATGATGGGTCTGTCCAAAGAGATAAGAAAAGAGAAAATCGTTTACAGTCAACTGAAAACTTTCATGTTCACATATCTAACTACATAATGTCTTATACACATGCTCTGAACTTATGCAAATGGTCTGAGGCTGAAATTTAAGTTGTTCTTTTTAGAACATTCAAGTGAAACCCAATCATGGCTATCTATATTTAAAACCTGAAAGAAGGAGTTTAAAGATTTTTCTTACACAACATGTAACCTTCTCTATGTATTTACTGAATAATGGTAACAGAATAATCGTAGCAGTTTGGCAGCTGGCAAGAAACTTTGAGACAATCTTATCCAGTCTTCTCATTTTTCAAGGAAACTGGCCCCAGTGCAGTTGAGTGATTTATTCAAGGCCGCAACACTAGACACTCATGAAGATGGGACACAGAACCCTGGTTTCCTGTTTTCCAGAATCATGATCTCTCCAAAATATTATTTTCTTTCAGGCTTATAAAATCACCTTGCTATTTTAGGTTGAGTTCAATAAAAGCTGAGCCTGTGTTAAGTGCCAACAGTGACTTGCATTGGCACTAGATGGTTAAGGGAGAATAAGCATCATAAACAGGATAATGACATGACCTCCACCCTCAGTGACTCATAATCAAATGGGAAGGACTTCACACACCCAAGTAACATGTTCTTGGGGTAAAAGTTTATCTTGAGAAATAATAAAATGTTTCAACCTTATCAACCTATGAAATTTGCTGAGTCCTTTCCTCTTTCTCTACTAAATATTCATAGTATCTGACATGTGCATGTTAGAGTATCTGGGATAGGCAGCTAGATATCCTTGTTGAAAAAGCAAAACCCTCTAGAGCCTACTTCTCCATATTTGAGAGAAAAAAATGAAGTAACATACCTTATGCAATTCTTTGACAAAACTCTGCACCATATAGGACAGAAACCTATACACTGGTGTGCAAGCTTGTAACTATCACACTAAAATAAGAATGTCACTTCAGTAATGCACATCAGTGTTACTCTAATCAATGTTCCAAATACCATCATAGTAAAAACACTGAAGGACCTAACAGTATCTAATAAACTATATAAGCACTATATGAATTATACATACAATGAGAGGAGTGATTGAAAGGATTAGTTCTGAGTGGTGTGATCCCTGAGGACAGGGACATCTTACTCAATATATCATCATAGTCCAAGAATAGAGAAAAATAGTGGGCATTCAAAAATGTTGCATGCATAAAAGAAGAAGGAAGAGAGAAGGCTGGTTGATTAGAACATGAGAAAACGTGTCATTGGAGGTATTTTGGTGCAGTCTCAATGTAAGGTACAACTTCCTTAGGCAGGAAAATATTCTGTAGGAAAACGGACAACATTCCAGACTGAGACTGGCTCCTACAGGCTGTGCACTGTCCTACTCTAGAGAGAGCTGTTCACACCAGCAACCCCGAGGAGGGGATGCCTTCTAAATGTATTTGCAGTTCATCAATTAGGATTAATTGCTAACTAAATGCTTTTTGGAGATAATTTGAGTAGTAGTGGTAGAAATAGGAGGAAGTTCTAGAAATGAAAGGGTAAAAATCTTGATGCTTCCACTTACCTAGCTGTGGAAACTAAATGCAAGCTCTTTCAGGGAAAAAACTGTCTATCTTGTTCTTGAGTTTATCTCAGTGACTACCACATAGAATGTACTTAATATTGGATGATAACTTTTACTCACTAATGTACTTAATAGTTTCCTCATCTGTAAAACAAGGATACTGATATTCATTTCATGTGTAGAATGAGTATGAAACACAAAAATGCACATAATGTTTGTAACACAGTGCCAAGTTCATGGGAGATGCTTAGGTAGATGAGTAGAAGGTACTATTAGAAGCAATAAGGCTTTGTTTTGGTTTGATTTTGGGAGTGGGAATTTTTTATCTTACCTAATTAGAGATCTTTCATAATCTCCTGTAAACTGAGAGACAGTAATGAGAGTCTGGAGAGAATACTGTCTGCCCAATAGTTCTCAACACAAGCAGTGCCCACTCCTAGGGAGGCATTTGAAGATGGGTAAGGAATTTATGATTGTTCCAATTACTGGGCCTGTTTAGAAAACTGGGTCCAGAGTGTTCAATATCCAGTAATGTGTGGGACAGTCCTACACAGAATGCCCCAACTGTGCCATCATGCTCCCGCTGAGAAGCACAGAATAGTCTTAAGAGGTCATGATGTCTACTAGCTTCCTGCTACCTTTCACTGGAAAACACTACATATACAACTGTTTGAAAGGTATTTACAAATAAAATTACATTTACCTGGCTTTCTTGTCTCATGCACATGTAAAAAGTATGAGGCTCTACCATATTATAAAATAAATTCAATTAAAATATATTTTTTAATGACTGCATGGAGGAGAAAAAGTTCTTCTGAATTAGTAAAAAAAGAAAATGTGGCACGAAAAGCAGAAAATGTGTTTGCAAGAGATGTTAAAAGGATTTTTATCTTGTCAAAGAAGCCACCAAGATCTTTCTTAAGAAAATCAAAGTAAACAACTTTGCCGAACTCTCATTTTCATCCTTTATTATCTCCTTTGGCCCTATACCCCACATAGGACCTATCTGTGTCCTGTTCAAATTACAGTTCCCCTGCTAAGTAATATTGCTGCTGGTCTCAATTCATAAGGTTTGCTTATTCCTTTGCAAAGAGGAAGACAGAATAATAATGATAAAATAGCAAGGTACCAAAGAGGAACAAACAGCTCAACAGTGTAAGGTCACAGATCTAGACTAGGGACCTTCCAAGTAGAGTCCTTGTATACTACATGGAGCATGTAAGAGATATAAGAAGACTATATTAGAAACTCTGCTTATTTATCTATCTACATATAAATTGGTATTGAGGTTCTCACTTGAATCCTGTGTCAGACAATATGTGAGATATTTCACAGCATCAAGGGGTTGGTGTCCTCACTCATTCCTGTATTTCAATATATGGCAATTTATGTGTGTCCAGTTAAATGGACTTACGGGTTATATTACCTGGTTCTAACCAAACCAAACACCACAAAATAGACAGCTGTCTTTTAAGGATGCCTACAAAAAAACACTGAAGAGAATGTCCATCATGCAAGCACAAGCAAATACCTGAAAAAGAAAGCTAAGTCAATACCTTTTTCATAGCATGAGTTCTTCCAAAGCTACATTGCAAGATAAAAACACAACAACAAATTGTCTAAGTCAGTGCTGTCCATTAGTACTGTGACACTGGGAATGTTCTGGATTGTGCTACTCAACATGGTAAACACTAGCCACAAATGATTATTGAATGCCTGAAATGCAGCTAATGCAACAAAGGGACTAAACTGTTATTTTTCAAAATACAATTTATATTTAAATAGCCACATTGACTAGTGGCTACTACACTGGACAGTACCAATTCTATGAGATAACAGAGCCAAGCTCATAAGTTTCAATCCAAATGCTGTCATTTACAAGCTGTGTGATCTCGGCTTAACTTTTCAATTTCTTCATCATAATCATAAAGCCTATCTCATATGGTCGTTGCTAAGATTAAAGCAGTTAATTCATAAAAGGTACTTAGAATATTGCATAGTACATAGGAAGTTTTTATTATGTTCTAAAAAGGTGAGAAAAAGAAAATTATTAGCTTGAAATATGGATTGATACATGCTTATTACTAATGAACTTCAACAAAGTTTATCTTGGCTTTTAAGATATTAAGTAGAGTAGTTAGTACGAAGATATCACAAGTTACAGGACATTTACAAATAACTTATTTCATCTTTATCCTTTCCTGTATACATTTTATAATGGATATGGTAGATATTAATCCAACCATATAAACTATATAATTATTTTAAATGTTAATGATATAAATACACCAATGAAAAGACAAAGATTATCAGCATGGATATAAAGAAAAACACCATCCAAAGACCATACTACATTATGTATTAATACACTTATAAATATACATACATTAGATATATGCAGTTTTTTAAATGAATGAACAACCAAAAAATGTTTAGTGATTACTGAGATAAACCAAGGGAAGTAAGTTTATTTTAGGGAAAAAAAAAACTGGTTCATATATGGGCATTCAATTTGTGTTTAGGCCATGTAGATAATTTTTAAGTTAAAAAATAAAAAACATGGACCATTGCCAATACATTTTAGAAGTCACAGTACTCCATTGTGATGAATAGTGGAGATTCTCAATAACTTTTATTAAACAGTAAGAATACTTTTAAGTAAAGTATGATCAATCAAGTGACAATAAATTTTTTATAATTGCTTGAGAAAACCCTGTTTGGGGAATAGAATAGCCCAACTAATATAAATATCAGGGTAACACTGAAATCATGCATATGAAATAGGATTTTCCCAAATTACAAAAGGTGTTTCTTAGATTTCACAGCTGTAATAGGAAAGAGTTCCACAGTCCAATGTTTGGGAAAACATTGTGGTCAAACAGGTTTCTTTACTAAAGGGCCTCGTCAACCTTGTGATAGGCTACTTACTGACAGTCACAGTGAAACTCTAAGAGGTCATATGCAATTTCTCAACTGAATCCAATCATAAAATCCTCATTTTCTTACAGCCTCTAAGAGGAGCCTTAAATTTTTTTTTTGTTTTTTGGGGGGTTAAGGCCCTTCAGCCTTTCTTCTCTTCTTTAGAAGAAATTCTTCATAAATTTCACAATTACCAACCTCTGGGTCTTTACCATTGCTCCTTTTGACCTCTCTCCAAATAGTCCTCCCTTAAGTGCACACATTTTCTTCTAAAATCAAGAGGTGAGAAAAAATGAATTTTTATTCTCTTCAAGAAGTAAATAATTTAGCTTATACAAATTATCAAGATATGTTCATAGTTTAGGATTACAATTTTATCAGTAAATTTTCCTTCTTAGCAAGTATTCCCAGATCACCTTTACCCAGACTCCCTATTAACCTCTTACATTACCAAAATACATTTTTCAAAACCAAGAAACCAAACTGGTACATTAACTAAACTCCAGAATGTATTTGTATTTCACTACCTTTCCTGTTGCAGGATCCAATCCAGGAAAACTCACTGTTGTCATGTCTTCATCTCTGCTGGTCTGTGAGTCTCTCAGTCATTTATTTTTCATAACCTTGTACATAGTTTTGAGGAATGGTCAGGTATTTATGGAGTGCCCCTCAGTGTGGGTTTGTCTGGTGTTGCTTCTCATGGTTAGGTTGGGTAGACTGGGATTGTGGGGTTTTATACCCACACAGAGATGCCCTTCTCATCACATCATACTGAGGAACACATTACCATATGGCTTACTACTAGTGATGTTTACTATGATCACTTGGTTAATGTAGTGCCTGTCAGCTTTCTTAACTATAAAGTTACTATTTTCCCCTTTCCATACGCTGTTCTTTGGAACTGAGTCACTAAGTCCAGCCCAAGATCAAAGGCAGGTGTGCCAGAGGTCAAGTTTTAAAAGACAGTTCTGCTTGCACTAAAGCACTCTGATAAGAAATTTCATTTATTTACAGTAAAAAGCTGGAAACAGAAGAGATGAGTTAGGATAAGGGTGGGAAAACTAAGTAGCTTTCCAGATATTTACTGAAGATTTCAATGTAAGGATGGTATTTTAATCAAAATGACTTTTTAAGGAGTTTACAGACATTGGTAGTAAAGTAGCTTCTCCGTTCTTTCCTTAAGAATCATCCAAAAGAAGTAAGAAACAAAAATGAAAATTTCAACTTCTAAGAAATTAGAAGAAATATGAAACACAAACCCACAACCCATGAGGAAGGGATGCCAAATGCAGAGTGAGACAGGATGCAGAAAGATGCTGAGAGATGATGCCCATCCCTGTGGCTCTCAGGCAGACTTAGCAAGCGAAGTCAGACAAAAGAAAACTAAGTATAAAAAAAGAAAGGTAAAATTACCATCATTTACAGATGTGATTATTTTAAATAGAACCAAAGAAATACATTTAAAATGTTGTAAAAATGAGAATTTAGTAATGTAGCTGTGCCAATTTTGTGTGTCAACTTGACTGGGGTAAGGGATGCCCAAAGGCCATTATTTCTGGCTGTGTCTGTGAAAGTGTTTCAGGAAGAGATTAGCATTTGAACTCGTGTATGAAGTAAAGCACTGTGAGTGGGCATCTTCCAATCTGTTGAGAGCCTGAATGGAACAAAAACACAGAGGAAGGTTAAATTCCCTCTGACTGACTATATGCGAGGTGGGATAGTGATCTCTTCTGCCCTCAAAATCTTGGTTTTCAGGCCTTCAGAACCAGACTGGTATCTATACTGTGGGCTCTCTTGCTCTCAGATCTTCAAACTACACCACTAGCTTTCCTGGGTCTCTAGCTAGACAGAGGACTATAGTACTTCTCAGCCCCCATAATCATGTGAATCAATACTTTATAACAAGTGTGTGTGTGTGTGTGTGTGTGTGTGTGTGTGTGTGTGTGTGTGTGTTCTGTCTCTCTGGAGAACCCTGATTGATGCAGTAGCTAGGCACAAAACTGGCATAAAGGAAGAGATAATTTTACAATGAAGAGTCACCATTTGTAGAATGACAAACAATAAAATAAACTACTTTAAATTGAAGTTAAAAAGAAATACTACATTAATAGATAGTAATATCAGCACCCCTAATAGGAATAATTAACACCACGATACCAATTCTAACTTAATTTGATTTAACACACAACCAATGCCAGCTACAAAACAATTGCAGGGAGAGACTAGAAAAACTGATTTTAATGTATTAGAAAAATAAACCCACAAAAAGGTAAAATTACAGAGATGGGAAATCAATCAGTGGAATCCAGGGACTGGGTGATGGGGGAGTTGACTACGAAGGGCCAGGATGAGGGAATTTTAGAGTGACAGAACTGTGGTGGCTGGATACACAAGTCCAGATATTGTCAAAACTCACACTACAAGGAGCACATTTTACTATATATAAATTAATAAACCAACCAGAAAAAAAGAACCCACAAGAATAGCCAAAAAATTCTGAAAAATAAAAGAGAAGAGACTAGCTCTACCATATCAAAACATGTCACAGTGCTACAATAATCTAAACAGCGTGGAACTGGCAGATGAGTAAAGACATCCAGGAAATCAGCTACGAAGTCCAGAAATATATAAGGAAATTCAGTATATGACACTTGAAATCTAGAGAGAAAAGATGGAATTTTAAATATATGGTGCTGGGAAACATACTGGGAGGAAAAAAAAATGGAATTCCTACCTCTTATCTTCTACCAAAATAAATTCCAAAATGCATCTAGTTGGAAAAAAGATATAACCCTGAAACATAAAACTTAAAAACTAACAGAAAAAAAATGGGCAAACTCTTTTAAAATCATGGAATAAGGGAGACTTTTGTTAGTATGACACAAAATGTGGCAGTCATAAAAAATAAACTATATAGAAGTTCTGGGAAGATGGTGGCGTGAGCAGGGCAGCGGAAATCTCCTCCCAAAACCATATATATTGGTGAAAATACAAGAAATACAACTATTTCTAAAAGAGAGACAAGAAGATACAGTACAACAGCCAGGCCACAGCTACATCTGAGAGAACTTAGTGCCTCACGAAGCGGGTAAGATACAAAGCTGTGATCTGGCAGGACCCAAGCACTCCCCCACCCCAGCACACTGGTGGTAGGAAAAGAATCAGAGTGGGGAGGGACTGGAAGCAGAGGCCGGCTAAATAACCAGACCTGGTGAGCTGCACCAGGAGCACAGACACACATCGCATGGTGTATTGGAGATTAGAGAAACAGAAGGGCAGGATCCGAGATGGAGATTGCAAGCGGGTCCCCTGAGCTGGCTCCCCTGGGACAAAACAAAAGTGGGCACTTTTTGAAAAGTCTTAAAGAGACAAGGGCCCAACAGTGAAACAAAACTATACCAGCACACTTAGCCCAGCAGGCTGGGATTCTTGAGGAATTTCGGACCCCCTAACCAGCTGCTGGGTAAAGCAGCCCCAAAGCTTCTCATGGGGATAAGCAGCCTGCCATTTCTTCCCACCCCGCCGGCACTGCAAAGTGTCCAGCGGATCCGCCACAGCTGCGGAACAGCAGGAGAGGGGCCCTGCCCACAGCAACAACACAGAATCTCCTCCCAGTGAGCGAGCAGCTAACCGGGAAGGGCCACAGAACCCAGAGCAAGGTCTGGAAGGCACCAAGGGGAGCAGAACGCACCCGGCGTGACTGCAAACCCCCACAGTGCCATAGGCTAGGCTGAGGGTGGTCCCGCACACAGGCAGCTCAGGGGATTATCCCAGATACTGCCTCCCAGTGGGCGGGTAACCAGATCAGGCTCTGGAGAAGGCCAAGAACAACAAGCAGGAAGGGACTTTGTTACCCCAGCTGACACACGTGGCACCTACCAGCAACCACTTATATCTGCATGAAAAGACAGAGGAATATGGTCCAGACAAGGATCACACAGACAACCCCTGAGAGAGGGCCTATTGGGATAGATTTAAACAATCTTCCTGAAAAAGAATTCAGAATAAAAGTCATAACCATGCTGATGGATCTACAGAGAAATATGCAAGAGCTAAGGGAGAAAGTCAGGAGAGACAATACAAAAATGAGACAAGTGATTGACGGGCTTAAGAGCAGACTGGACGATGTGCAAGAGACTGTTAATGGAATAGAAATCAGAGAACAGGAGTACAGAGAAGCTGAGGCAGAGAGATAAAAGGATCTCTAGGAATGAAAGAATATTAAGAGAACTGTGTGACCAATCCAAATGGAACAATATTTGCATTATAGGAGTACCAGAAGAAGAAGAGAGAGAAAAAGGGACAGAAAGTGTCTTTGAAGAAATAATTGCTGAAAACTTCCCCAAGCTGGGGAAGGAAATAGTTTCTCAGACCATGGAAGCCCACAGATCTCCCAACGACAAGGGACCAAAGGAGGACAACATCAAGACACATAATAATTAAAATGGCAAAGATCAAAGACAATGACAGAATATTAAAGGCAGACAGAGAGAGAAAAAAGATCACCTACAAGGAAAATCCATCAGACTATCATCAGACTTCTCAACAGAAACCTTACAGGCCAGAAGAGAATGGCATGGTATATCTAATGTAATGAAACAGAAGGGCCTTGAATCATGAATACTGTATCCAGCAGGATTACCATTTTAATTTGAGGGAGGGATTAAACAATTCCCAGACAAGAGAAAGTTGAGGGAATTTGCATCTCACAAACCACCTCTACAGGGTATCTTAAAGGAACTGCTCTGGATGGAAGCACTCCTAAGGCTAAAAAGAAGTCACCAGAGAAAATAAAATCATAGCAAAGAAAGCAGACCATCCAAATACTAACTAAAGGCAAAAAGTAAAATCAACTATCCACAAAAACAGTCAAAGGAAATGTAAAAGAGTACAGAATAAAACACCTAGCATATAAAGAATGGAGGAGGAAGAATAAGAAGGGAGAGAAATAAGAATCATCAAACTGTGTTTATAATAGCTAAACAAGAGAGTTAAGTTAGACTGTTAGATAGTAAAGAAGCTACCCTTCAACTTGGATAACCATGAATCTAAAGCCTCCAATGGCAATAAGTAAATACCTATCGAAAATCACTCTAAATGTAAATGGTCTGAGTGAACCAATCAAAACATATAGAGGCACTGAATGGATAAAACAAGACCCATCTATATGCTGCCTACAAGAGACTCACTTCAAACCCAAAGACATACACAGACTGACAGTAAAGGAATGGAAAAAGGTATTTCATGCAAATAATAGGGATAAAAAAGCAGGTGTTGCAGTACTTGTATCAGACAAAACAGACTCCAAAACGAAGAAAGTAGCAAGAAAGGACGTTACATAATGATAAAGGGGTCAGTCCAACAGGGGGATATAAAGATTATAAATATATATCCACCCAACATAGGAGCGCCAACATATGTGAAACAAATACTAACAGAATTAAAGGAGGAAACAGAAAGCAATGCATTCATTTTAGGAGACTTCAACACACCACTCACTCGAAAGGACAGATCAACCAGACAGAAAATAAGTAAAGCACAGAGGCACTGAACAACAAACTAGAACAGATGGACCTGACATCTACAGAACTCTACACCCAAAAGCAGCAGAATACACATTCTTCTCAAGTGCACATGGAACATTTTCCAGAATAGACCACATACTAGGCCACAAAAAGAACCTCAGTAAAGTAAAAAATATGGAAATTCTACCAACCAACTTCTCAGATCACAAAGCTATAAAACTAGAAATAAATTGTACAAAGAAAACAAAAAGCTCACAAATAAATGGAGAATCAACATGCTCCTAAATAATGAATGCATCAACGACCAAATTAAAACAGAGATCAAACAATATATGGAGACAAATGACAACAACAACACAAAGCTGCAACTTCTGTGGGACGCTGCAAAGGCAGTTCTAAGAGGAAAGTATATTGCAATCCAGGCCTATTTAAAGAAAGAAGAACAATCCCAAATGAATAGTCTAAAGTCATAATTATTGAAATTGGAAAAAGAAGAACAAATGAGGCCCAAAGTCACCAGGAGGGACATAATAAAGATTAGAGAAGAAATAAATAAAATTTGCAAGAATAAAACAATAGAAAAAAAATCAATGAAACCAAGAGCTGGTTCTTTGAAAATATAAGCAAAATAGATAAACCCCTAGCCAGACTCATTAAGAGAAAAAGAGAATCTACACACATAAACACAATCAGAAATGAGAAAGGAAAAATCACAACGGACCCCACAGAAATACAAAGAATCATAAGAGAATATTATGAGAATCTATATGCTAACAAGCTGGAAAACATAGAAGAAATGAACAACTTCTTAGAAAAATACAACCTTCCAAGACTGACCAAGCAAGAAACAGAAAACCTAAACAGACCAACTACCAGCAACGAAACTGAATTGGTAGTCAGAAAACCACCCAAGAAGAAAATCCCCAGGCCAGATGGATTCACTGCTGAATTTCACGAGACATATAGAGAAGAAATAATACCCATTCTCCTTAAAGTTTACCAAAAAATAGAAGAGGAGGCAATACTTCCAAACTTATTCTATGAAGCCAGTGTCACTCTAATACCAAAACCAGGGAAAGACCCCACCAAAAAAGAAAATTGCAGACCAATATCCCTGATGAATCTAGATGCAAAAATACTCAACAAAATACTAGCAAACTGAATTCAAAAATACATCAAGAGGATCATACACCATGATCAAGTGGGATTCATCTCAGGGATTCAAGGATGGTACAACATTCGAAAATCCATCAACATCATCCACCACATCAACAAAAAGAAGAACAAAAACCACATGATCATCTGCACAGATGCTGAAAAAGCATTTGACAAAATTCAACATCCATTCATGATAAAAACTCTCAACAAAATGGGTATGGAGGGCAAGCACCTCAACATAATAAAGGCCATATATGACAAACCCACAGCCAACATTATACTTAACAGTGAGAAGCTGAAAGCTTTTCATCTAAGATCAGGAACAAGACAGGGATGCCCACTCTCCCCACTGTTACTCAACTGGAGGTCCTAGCCATGGCAATCAGACAAAACAAAGACATACAAGGCATCCAGATTGGTAAAGAAGAAGTCAAATTGTCACTATTTGCAGATGACATGATATTGTACATAAAAAACCCTAAAGACTCCAACTCCAAAACTACTAGAACTTATATCTGAATTCAGCAAAGTTGCAGGATACAAAATTAATACACAAAAATCTGTTGCTCTCCTATACACTAACGATGAGCTAACAGAAAGACAAATCAGGAAAACAATTCCATTCACAACTGCATCAAAAAGAATAAAATACCTAGGAATAAACCTAACGAAGGAAGTGAAAGACCTATACCCTGAAAACTACAAGACACTCCTAAGAGAAATTAAAGAGGACACTAACAAATGGAAATTCATCCCATGCTCTTGGCTAGGAAGAATAAATATTGTCAAAATGGCTACACTGCCTAAAGCAATCTACAGATTCAATGCAATCCCTATCAAAATACCAACAGCATTCGTCAATAAACTGGAACAAATAGTTCTAAAATTCATATGGAACCATAAAAGACCCCGAATAGCCAAAGCAATCCTGAGAAGGAAGAATAAGACAGGGGGAATTACGCTCCCAGACTTCATGTAATTGTAGAATAATGAGACCAAAATAAAATAAACAAATAAATAAATAAACTATATAAAAATATAAACTTCTTCAAGCATCAGTTGTTAAAAATGTATATATTACACAGAAATTATATATAGACTAGCTCTGGAAAGATATATGCATACTAGAAACAATGAAGGCCTCCGGGAAAGGGGACCAGGGAGTCTTCCTTTTTTTTGGTATTAGTAATGTACAATTACATGAGAAACATTATGGTTACTGGAATCCCCCTATTATCAAGTACCCACCACATACTCCATTACAGTCACTGTCCATCAGCATAGTTAGATGCTATAGAATCACTACTTGTCTTCTCTGTGTTATACTGCCTTCCCCATATCCACCCCGTGCTACATTATGTGTGCTAATCATAATACCCCTTTTAACCACTTATCCCTTCCTTCCCACCCATATTCCCCAGTCCCTTGCCATTTCGTAACTGTGAATCCATTCTTGGGTTCTGCGAGTCTGCTGTTTTGTTCCTTCATTTTTTTCTTTGTTCTTATACTCCACAGATTAGTGAAATCATTTGATACTTGTCTTTCTCTGCCCAGCTTATTTCACTGAGCATAATACTCTCTAGTTCCATCCATGTTGTTGCAAATGGTAGGATTTGTTTTCTTCTTATGGCTGAATAATATTCCACTGTGCATATGTACCACATCTTCTTTATCCATTCATCTACTGATGGACACTTAGGTTGCTTCCATTTCTTGGCTATTGTAAATAGTGCTGAGATAAACACAGGGGTGCATATATCTTTTTCAAACTGGGCTGCTGCATTCTTAGGGTAAATTCCTAGGAGTGGAGTTCCCAGGTCAAATGGTATTTCTATTTTGAGTTTTCTGAGGGACCTCCATACTGCTTTCCACAATGGTTGACTAGTTTACATTCCCACCAGCAGTGTAGGAGGGTTCCCCTTTCTCCACATCTTCGTCAACATTTGTTGTTTGTGTTTTCGGTGTTGGCCATCCTTACTGGTGTGGGGTGATATCTCACTGTGGTTTTAATTTGCATTTCTCTGATGATAGCAATGTGGAGCATCTTTTCATGTGCCTGTTGGCCATCTGAATTTCTTCTTTGTAGAAGTGTCTGTTCATCTCCTCTGCCCATTTTTTAATTGGATTATTTGGTTTTTGTTTGTTGAGGTGCGTGAGCTCTTTATATAATTTGGCTGTCCACCCCTTATCAGATATGTCATTTATGAATATATTCTCCCATACTGTAGGATGTCATTTTGTTCTACTGATGGTGTCCTTTGCTGTACAGAAGTTTTTTAGTTTGATACAGTCCCACTTGTTCATTTTTGCTTTTGTTGCATGTTCATGAAGACATGTTCATGAAGAAGTTCCTCATACTTATGTCCAAGAGATTTTGCCTGTATTTTTTTCTAAGAGTTTTATGGTTTCATGACTTACATTCAGGCCTTTGATCCATTTTGAGTTTGCTTTTGTGTATGGGGTTAGACAATAATCCAGTTTCATTCTCTTACATGTAGCTGTTCATTTTTGCCAACACCAGCTGCTGAAGAAGCTGTCGTTTCCCCACTGTTTATCCATGGCTCCTTATCGCATATTAATTGACCATATATGCTTGGGTTTATACCTGGGCTCTTTAGTCTGTTCCTTTGGTCTGTGGGTCTGTTCTTGTGCCCATACCAAATTGTCTTGATTACTGTGGCTTTGTAGTAGAGCTTGAAGACAGGGAGCATAATTCCCCCATTGCTTTATTCTTCCTTCTCAGGATTGCTTTGGCTATTCAAGGTCTTTTGTGGTTCCATACAAATTTTAGGAAGATTTGCTGTAGTTCTTTGAAGAATGCTGTTGGTGTTTTGATAGGGATTGCATTGAATCTGTAGGTTGCTTCAGGCAGGATGGCCATTGTGACAATATTAATTCTTCCTATCCATGAGCTTGGGATGTGTTTCCATTTATTGGTATCTTCTTTAATTTCTCTCATGAGTGTCTTGTACTTTTCAGAGTATAAGTCTATCACTTCCTTGGTTAGGTTTATTCCTAGGTATTTTATTCTTTTTGATGCAATTGTGAATAGAATTGTTTTCCTGATTTCTCTTTCTGTTAGCTCTTCGTTAGTATACAGGAATGCAACAGATTTGTGTGTATTAATTTTGTATCTCGAAAGCTTGCTGAATTCAGATATTATTCTAGTAGTTTTGGAGTGGAATCTTCAGGGTTTTTAATGTACAATATCATGTCATCTGCAAACAGGGACAGTTTTACTTCTTCCTTGCCAATCTGGATGCCTTTTATTTATTTGTGGTGTCTGATTGCTGTGGCTAGAACCTCTAGAACTATGTTGAATAAAAGTGGGGAGAGTGGGCATTCTTGTCTTGTTCCCAATCTTAAAGGAAAAGCTTTCAGCTTGTCGCTGTTAAGTATAATGTTGGCTGTGGGTTTATCATATATGGCCTTTATTATGTTGAGGTACTTGCACTCTATACCCATTTTGTTGAGAGTTTTTATCATGAACAGGTGTTGAATTTTGTCAAATGCTTTTTCAGCATCTATGGAGATGATCATTTGGTTTTTGTTCTTCTTTTTGTTGATGTAGTGGATGATGTTGATGGATTTTCCAATGTTGTGCCATCCTTGCATCTGGGATGAATCCCATTTGATCATGATGGATGATCTTTTTGATGTATTTGTAAATTCGGTTTGCTAATATTTTGTTGAGTATTTTTGCATCTACATTCTTCAGGGATATTGTTCTGTAATTTTCTTTTTTGTGGTGCCTTTGTCTGCTTTTGGTATTAAGAGTAATGTTTGCCTCGTAGAATGAGTTTGGGAGCACTCCCTCCTCTTCTACTTTTTGGAAAACTTTAAGTAGAATGGGTAGTACGTCTTCACTAAATGTTTGATAAAATTCAGCAGTGAAACTATCTGGTCCAGGGGTTTTGTTCTTAGGTAGATTTTTGATTACCAACTCAATTTCTCTGCTGGTAAATTGGTCTACTCAGATTTTCTGTTTTTTCCTGGGTCAGCCTTGGTATTTTGTATTTTTCTAGAAAGTTGTGCATTTCTTCTAGGTTATCCTGTTTGTTACCATATAATTTTTCATAGTATTCTCTCATAATTCTTTGTATTTCTGTGGTGTCTGTAGTGATTTTTGCTTTCTTATTTCTGATTCTGTTTATGTATATAGACTCTTTTTTTCTTGATAAGTCTGGCTAGTGGTTTATCTATTTTGTTTATTTTCTTGAAGAACCACCTTCCGCTTTGATTCTTTCTATTGTTTTATTCTTCTCAATTTTATTAATTTCTGCTTCAATATTTATTATGTCCCTCCTTCTACTGACTTTCGGCCTCAGTTGTTCTTCCTTTTCTAGTTTCATTAATTGTGAGTTTAGTCTGTTCATTTGGGATTGTTCTACCCTCCTTAGGTAGGCGTGTATTGCAATATATTTCCCTCTTAGCATGGCCTTCCGTGTCCCACAGATTTTGCAGTGTTTATTGTTGTCATTTGTCTCCATATATTGTTTAATCGGTGTTTTTATTTGGTGTTTGATCCATTGATTATTTAGGAGCATGTTATTAAGCCTCCGTGTGTTTGTGGGCTTTTTCGTTTTCTTTGAGTTATTTATTTCTAGTTTCATACCTTTGTGATCTGAGAAGCTGGTTGGTACAATTTCAGTCTTTTTGAATTTACTGAGGTTCTTTTTGTGGCCTAGTATATGGTCTATTTGGAAAATGTTCCATGTACACTTGAGAAGATAGTGTATCCTATTGCTTTTGGATGGAGTGTTCTGTAGATGTCCTTTAGGTCCATCTGTTCTAATACATTGTTCAGTGCCTCTGTCTATTTATTTATTTTCTGTCTGGTTGATCTGTTCTTTGGAGTGAGTGGTGTGTTGAAGTCTCACAAAATGAATGCATTGCATTCTATTTCTCCCTTTAATTCTGTTAGTACTTGTTTCACATATGTAGGTGATCCTGTTTTGGGTGAACAGATATTTATAAAAGTTATATCCTCTTGTTGGACTGACCGCTTTATCATTATGTAATGTCCTTCTTTGTCTCTTGGTACTTTCTTTGTTTTGAAGTCTATTTTGTCTGATGCAAGTACTGCAACTCCTGCTTTTTTATCCCTATTAGTTGCATGAAATATCTTTTTCCATTCCTTTATTTTCAGTCTGTGTAAGTCTGGGTTTGAAGTGAGTCTCTTGTAGGCAGCATATAGATGGGTCTTGTTGTTTTATCCATTCAGTGCCTCTATATCTTTTGATTGGTGCATTCAGAACATTTACATTTAGGGTGATTATCGATAGGTATGTACTTACTGCCATTGGAGGCTATAGATTCGTGGTTACCAAAGGTTCAAGAGCAATACCCTTACTATCTAACAGTATAACTTACTTCCTATACTATTACAAACACAACCTAAAGGTTCTTTTTTTTCTCATTCTTCTTCCTCCTCCATTCTTTGTATGTTATGAATCATATTCTGTACTCTTTGTCTATCCTTTGTGTGGCATCTATTTAGCCTTAGGAATACTTCCATCTATAGGAGTCCCTCCAAAATGCACTGTAGAGGTGGTTTGTGGGAGGTAAATTCTCTCAGCTTTTGCTTATCTGAAAATTGTTTAATCCCTCCTTCAGATTTAAATGATAACCTTGCTGGGTAGAGTATTCTTGGTTCAAGGACGTTCTGCTTTATTGCATTAAATATATCATGCCACTTCCTTCTGGCCTGTAAGGTTTCTGTTGAGAAATCTGATGATAACCTGATGGCTTTGTATGTGATCATTTTTCCCTCTCTAGCTGCTTTTGAAAGTCTGTCTTTATCACTGATCTTTGCCATTTTAATTATGTCTTGATGTTGTCTTCCTTGGGTCCCTTGTGTTGGGAGATCTGTGCATCTCCATGGCTTGAGAGACTATCTCCTTCCCCAGATTGGGGAAGTTTTCAGCAATTACTTCCTCAGTGACACTTTCTATCCATTTTTCTCTCTTCTTCTTCTTCTGGTACCCCTATTATGCAAATATGCAAATATTGTTCCACTTGGATTGGTCACACAGTTCTCCCAACATTCTTCCATTCTTAGAAATTCTTTTTTCTGTGCCTCAGCTTCTTTGTATTCCTCTTCTCTAATTTTTGTTCCATTTACCGTCTCTTCTACTTCATCTAATCGGTTTTTAAATTTAAATCCCTCCATTGTATATTTCATAAGATATGGAATTTCTTAATGATCGAATCTCCATCTTAAATTTGTTCCTGAGTTCTTGAATATTTTTCTGTGTCTGCATAGGCATGTTTACTATTTTAATTTTGAACTTTCAGGAAGATTGGTGAGTTCAATTTCATTTGGTCCTTTTTCTGGGGTTTGTGAGATTTTGGTCTGAACCATGTTCTTCTGACGCTTCATACTTCTGTGTGGTGCCCTCTAGTGCCCAGAATTCCAGTCCCCGGGGCTGCACAGCCCCTAGAGTGAGGTTGGGGGTCATAGGGGAGCGGAGCTGGTGCCTTGGGGGGAGGAAAGATCTGTTTCCTGATTCCTGTCTGTCATGCCTGTCTCCCATATGAGCCAGTGGGCCGAGTACACAGGTGTTAAGTCTCTGTGCTTTGCATCTCTAGCTGTTGTAGGTGGGCCTCTCTCTGACTGGCCTGTTGCCAGCGCAGTGACTGCCAGTTTGCAAGCCAGTGCCGTCAGGCCATGAGGAAGGCTTGGAAAACTGCAAGTCACAGTGGGGGGCCTCAGAACTAAGTAGCCAGCCAGGGGGATGGAGCACCTGAATTTCCTCAAAGTTCCCAATCTGCTGGGCAGAGCACGCCCAGACAACCTTGTTCCTCTATCCCTTCTCTCACACAGCAAGCTCCATGCAAACCCTGCCCCTTCAGCAGCCCTCTCACCGCTAGGAAACCTCTCAGACAACCTGCTTTTCCGTTGTCCCAGAGCTGCCGGGTGGGTATCCTGTCCTCCACAAATGACTGGAATCTGTCTCTCAAGCACTCTGCCTTTCCCAGCTCCCAATCCTCCAGTACACCACACAATGTAGGTTTCTGCTCGCAAAGGAGATCTCCAGGGCTAAGTGTTCAGCAGTCCCAGGCTTCCACCCCTCTCTGCTCCATTTCTCTTCCTCCCGCCAGTGAGCTGGGCTGGGGGATGGGCCTGGGTCTTGCTGGATCAATGCTTTGGTATGTTACCCTGTTCTGTAAGGTCTGCTTTGTTCGTGAGGTCTGTATGCAATCAGTGCTGCCTTCTTTCCTCTTGCTGTTTTACTGTTAGTTGTATTAACTATATTTTCGCACTATCTGTGGTTTTGGGAGGAGTTCTCTGTCTCTCCTCTCATGCCACCATCTTGAATCTCCCTCAGGTCCAGGGAGTCTTACACTGAAATTTTGTATTGTTTTTGTCTAATTACCTACTTCAAAAACATGAATAAAACCAACTTAGCATTGTCTGCTTCTAACCATCAGCTTAAATAACTGAAAGTTCACCATAAAAAATGTTTCTCAGAAGAAACATCCAATAAGAATATCCAATTTAGAAGTAGCACACAAAAACTAGTTTCAAGAACAATGCTTGATATACAAGACATGCTTAAATTATGTAGGTAGCTATTATTTGTCACTGCCTTCCTACAACACTAATAACTATTTCAAAATGTTTTCTTACTATTTTTTAATTAAGGTATCATTGATATACAAGTTTATGAAGGTTTCACATCAGCAACATTGTGGTTATTACATTCACCCATATTATTGTCCCCGACACACATCCATTGCAGTCACTGTCCATAGATGCTATAGAGTCACTATTTGTCTTCTCTGTGCTATATATAGTGCCTTTCCGTGACCCCTCTACATTATGTGTGCTAATCATAATACCGCTTAATCCCCTTCTCCGTCCCTCCCCATCACCCTTCCCAACCCCTTTTCCCTTTGGTAACTACTAGTCCCTTGTTGGAGTCTGTGAGTCTCCTGCTGTTTTCTTTATTCAGTTTTGCTTTGTTGTTATACTCCACAAATGAGTGAAGTCATTTGATAGTTGTCTTTCTCTGCCTGGCTTATTTCACTGGGCATTAATACCCTCTAGCTCCATCCATGTTGTTGCAAATGGTAGGATTTGTTTTCTTCTTATAGGTGAATATTCCACTGTGTTTATGTACCACATCTTCTTTATCCATTCATCTACTGTTGGACACTTAGGTTGCTTCCACGTCTTGGCTATTGTAAACAGTGCTGTGATAAACATAGGGGTGCATATGTCTTTTTGAATATGTGACCTTGTTTTCTTTTGGTAAATTCCTGGGAGTGGAATTCCTGAGTCAAATGGTATTTCTATTTTGAGTTTTTTGAGGGACCTCCACATCGTTTTCCACAATGGTTGAACTAGTTTACATTTCCACCAACAGCGTAGGAGGGTTCACCTTTCTCCACATCCTCGCCAACATTTGTTGTTCCTTGTTTTTTGGATGTTGGCCATCCTAACTGGTGTGAGGCAGTATCTCATTGTGGTTTTAACTTGCATTTTCCTGATGATTAGCGATGTGGAGCATCTTTTCATGTGCCTGTTGGCCATCTGAATTTCTTCAAGAAGTGTCTGTTCATATCCTCTGCCCATTTCTTAATTGGGTTATTTGCTTTTTGGGTGTGGAGGCATATGAATTCTTTATATACTCTGGATGTTAGCCCCTTATCGGATATGTCATTTATGAATATTTTCTCTCATACCATAGGATGCCTTTTTGTTTTACTGATGGTGTCCTTTGCTGTAAAGAAGCTATTAGTTTTATGTAGTCCCATTTGTTCATTTTTGCTTTTGTTTCCCTTACCTGAGGAGATGTGTTCAGGAAAAAGTTGCTCATGTTTATATTCAAGAGATTTTTGCCTGTTTTCTTCTGAGAGTTTAATGGTTTCATAACTTACATTCAGTTCTTTTATCCATTTCGAGTTCCTTTTGTGTACGGAGTTACACAGTAATCCAATTTCATTCTTACATGTAGCTTTTCAGTTTTGCTAATACCATTTGTCGAAGAGGCTGTCATTTCCCATTGTATATCCATGGTTCCTTTATCATATATTAATTGGCCATATTATGTGTGGCTTTATATCTGGGCTATTCTATTCCACTGATCTTTGGGTCTGCTCTTACGCCAGTAACAAATAGTCTTGGTTATTGTGGCTTTGTAGTAGAGCTTGAAGTCGGGGAGTGTAATTCCCCCATATTCTTACTCTTTTCAAAGTTGGGAATTCTATATATTGTATTACTGTACACTGTAATATAAGATATCACATTTTCCAAAAATAATTTCAGTTGGCCAACACTCAGCAGGAATCTTTAGATACCGCCATTTAGGTCCTTCAACGTCCAAATGCCGTCCCTATGTACTTAATTCCAAGCCAACAGTACTGCTATACAAGTCCTGAACATGCCTTTGCTTTCCTTCGTACCTTTGAAAGTTACTGTTTCCTCTGCTGAGAGAACTTTACCCCATCTCTGCCTACTGAAAATACTCTTCCTAACAGGGCTAGCACAAATCCCACCTGTCCACAAAACTCTCCACAATCTTTGTGGGTAGGTATATAATATACACATCACAGAGAAAGGTAACAAAAGATATAAAAAGATGCAAAACAGAATGATCAATTTAAAAAGTTATTTATTAAACAAGTTAAACGCAACTAAAAGTAGTATATTTAAAAGTCCAACATTATTGGATCCCTTTGAAATATCTATTCTGGGAAGAAGTATTTTTTTTAATTTTCTAATGATAAGGGAAATTATAAAAAAAGAACAGGTGTGAAAACATTTTTATACAAACAATAAGCACAGAGTAAATTCAGAAATAAAAATAAAAGCACAAACATACAAACTACTGATGTATGAAACCAAAATGTTTCATTTCTTTTTAAATGCTTCTGTTATACTCACATGAGGGCTGAATTGTCTATGTCCAACTTAATAAACAGTATATAACCACCTTTTTAAGGTACCATACTTTGTTTTAGACAGTAATAATTTTTAGATTGTGCTGAGTATATAAATTATCCATATTTAGCAAACATGTTCTAAATATGAACATATTCACTTACACGTAGTGAGAAAAAGAACTTGTAATTTAAACATCTTGATTTGAGAACAATTGTGGATTTGATAGTTCTGTTAGGTTCCAGCATCCTAATTGCTGAATGCACTATCAAAGTTATTCAATTTTTTTAAGAGTTCCTTCTTTAAAATTCAGTACTTCAGAGTAAATGAATGCATTCTTCTTCATAAATTCTGATTTTTAGCCTCTATGGTTAACACCCAAAAAACCCATGCAATAGTGAAGATTCCTATAGAAAAGCCTTTTTCAGTAGCTCCAAATGGTGTTATACAGTATTCACCAGAAACAGTGGTTTTACCACAGATTTGGCAATAGCTTCTGTTTAAAACATAACTTTGCCCCGTAACATCCATCAAAGACTTTAAAGCCTAATTAGCTTTGGCAGTACACATGGAGACCACGATGTGAATGTGGACTGCCGGTGGGTATGAGGACCTTTATAGAAAGATGTTTGGGGGTGTGTTTGTATTTAAGGAGAAAACAGGATTAACTGGTTTATTCGGAACTATAAAATATATTTTCCTAATTAGATCTCAATTGTATAAATACTGTGAATCAAATGTTGAGAACTTACATGGATTCTGAAACTTATAAGATGGCTATGTTTCTGTTTCCTTTTGTTCTTCACAGAGGACAAAGCTTAGTTCTATATATATATTTATATATTTTCTGGACACTGAGGGAAAGGTCTCCTTTGCCCCTTCTCAGTCTGAAAGGGAAGGAGAACGAACAGACCTGCCACTGGCAGGGCTGGAGAAAGCGAAAGGCTCCTTGTCCTTTTCCTTACTATCATGCTTATGCTTGTGCTTATGCTTATGTTTGTGCTTCTTCTTCTTCTTCTTGTGCTCGTGGTGATGATGGTGATGGTGGTCACTATGTTTGGAGGATGTAGATTCTTTAGTAAACACTGAGAGTGGAGCTGTTGCAACTGGATGCATACTCATCTCCAAAGATGATGGTTCTTTACCTTCAAGATTAAAAACACCCAAATGAATTCCTGTTGATAACAAGGAAAGTGAAACGAAAGTGAGAGCAGTATAGGAAAGGATTCCCAAGTGTTTGTCATTTTCCTGGGAATAATTAGGAATGGGAGAACTATCTAAATAAGACTTCCAATTAATTATTCACAGCTAAATTTTCAGCATTCTTCCAGAAAGTTAAATATTTCAAGTCCTTATAATTTATACAAATTATGACATACAGCAGCGTGTTACCAAACCATTCTAAGAATTAGTAATTGATAAAAGTACTGTGAAGTGATAATGATTACAAGTGTGTATGGTAAGTTAAAATCCACATTCATCAATGCAAACTTAGCTCCTTCAATTCTGCCCCAAGCTATTAAGTGGGAAAAAAAGCATTTAAAAAATTTTTTGCCATCTGGAAAATCACTTATACATACATAAACACATTATGCTAGTTACTGATAATATCTCAGTGAAAATCCAAATTTCTATACTTCCTTAAGACAATTTCTTGGATAATACAGGCAAAAGTGGGCTTTTTAAGTAGACTCAGTATACATAGCTTAAGAAACCCAGAAAAGGTGGTGAGTCTATAAAAGGGAGTGTCTCTACTTAAAGACAACAGCAGTGTCATTTAAAAAAAGGAACTGGGCAATAGGAGACCTGTGCTGTTCAACAGGTTTAGCTGTCAACCTTCAACATGTACTTTATTTCTCTTTATTGCTACTAAATAATGGATCAAATGTCTTTGAAGGTTTTTTCCATTTTTAACCTTCTATCAGTCTAGGACTCTTTCATAGTAGTTTTCAGACTCCAGTGTGTAAGAATTTCTTGCTTCCTCAAGACCCTACAATCCTTAGGCCATAGCCTGAGAAACAATTCTCTCTATATTACTATAGGTTAATAGTACTGCTTTACATGCAGCCAACCAAGAAAAAAACCTAAGAACCATTTCAGATCCCCTCCCTTGTAGACAGCTGGTTACCAATCTTGCAGATTCCCACTTACAAGTATATCATAAATCTCTCCCCCATCTTGTTTACAACTGTATTAATTCAGACCACTTCAACCGCATCTGGATTCCAGTACTAGTCTCCAATTACCTGGTTCCTATGCCTGCAGCATCTTACACTAGAATCCATACTTTACATAGCTGTACAGCAGTGGCTCTCAACCAGGAGAGATTTTATTCCCCAGGGGTTATCTGGCAATGACTGGATACATTTCTGTTGTCAAACTGGGGTGGAGTGGGGGAGGAAGGGTAAGTGGCATCCTGTAGGAAGAGGCCAGGGATGCTACTAGCACCATACAATGCACAGGACAGGCCCCCTACAACAAAGAATTCTCATGCCCAAAATGTCAATACTGTTCAGGTTGGGAGGCCCTACTGTATAGTGATCTTCCTAAAAAGAAAGCTGACTGCAATTATCTGCTTAAAACTAAGTTGGTTCTACCAATAGAATAAAAGTCAAACTCCTTGGACTTCAGTGCTGCAGTTTTTGAAAATATAAATAGTTTTTATCTTAAAAAACAAAACAGGCATTTTACTAAAATAGACTTTAATGCAATAATTTCTTTTCTCTTTTAAAAAGTAAATTTTCAAACCAGCCCCAAACTATGGTTTTCACCAAAACAGGCATCATCACAGAAGTTTCTTGAAAATCATTTTCAGCACTAACTTTATTGAGTTTACAATCTGTCCTGAGCTTATCCCTTCCAGCCTTATCTTCCACTGTTCCTCTCTATATACTTTAGGCTGGCCCTGTCATAACTCTGTGAATTCTATCCCCTCTGCTTGGAAGATGTTCCCTTATTTCTTGTTTAACTCACATATTCATTTAATAAACATCAGGAACTACATAGGAACTGAGGAAAATAGTGATAAACTGGACAGATCTCATTCCTCCTGGAGCACACAAACTAGCTAAGAATAAAGAAATTGAGCAAGCACACCAGAGTAATAAAAAGACGAAACAGTGAAACAAGAGCTCAACAGAAAACTTAAATTGGTTGTGGGGGGATCAGAGGCCCACTTCTCCAAGAAAGTAATGTTTAAACTGTATCCTAAGGGAGGGGAAAGGAAAAGAAAAAACATTTTAGGCTCTTTAGTTACTTAAAATTCAGCTCAACTGTCATTTCTTTGGGAGGTTTTCCCCAAATGCCCTGAAAGAATCACTTCTCTCATGTTCCCACAATATAACACAGATGAGGAAATTAAGGCACGGATAAATTAAGTGACTTGCCCAAGGGGATTCTGGAAGATCTGAGCTATAACCCCAAAGACCCTGACTCCAGAATCTGGGCTCTTCACCACTGTGCCCATTTGCACATAGCACAGTACATACTGCAGAACATCTTCTTACCTTTGGGTCCCTTTCATTAGACTCAGAGCTTCTTAGGACAGGGAGTCTGACTTTTGCATCTCTGTAACCCAGTGTACTGCATCCAGCACCCCCTCTACCTACACCTCCCCAGCCCTGCCAAAGTTTGCTAAACAAATGTATGAATATTACAGAATTACATAATTGCTGTGTTTCTTTTTAAATAGGATGTTGGGTGAACTTAGTCCCACAAAATGTAATTTGAAGGTAACTGATTTTGAAGGGTGAGAGATAAAACACAAAGGATCATCCATTCAACTGACATTGACTATTTTTTACTTTATGTCAGGCACTAATCCCAATATTTTAAAACAAGTAAATGTGTCAGATAAAGTTCCTGTCTTCACAGATTATTCACCTTTTATTATCACAAAATTATATTTTTTATATTTATGATTTTTTGTGAAACTAACACTAATTATAATAATGATGCAAAAGCTAAGATTATTTATATATAAAAGCCAGTTTGGGTATCTATCTTTTGCAATAATTGGTACCCAGATATTCCTCAGAAAAGGAAAAATTTTGAGAGATATCTGACTTACAGTATCAAATATGCCACTACATGATTTTAATTTTGATTTTAAATGAATTACATGAGTATGTTCCAGTTTTATGAATATGGGAAAATAGGTCCAAAACTAACAGAATACATAGCAAGGTGATGAGGAGAAGTTTTAAGAGATTTTAAAGCCTCATGAACAAATGTCTTTAGCTTCTATCTCATTATTTAGTCAGTCTACCTCAACAGACTCTGTAGCTTTCCAATAGACTGTCTGCACTATTAGGAGTCTTGAGGTCCTTTCTGCACTGAGAGAAGTTTCATCATCCAATCCTAAACACTTGCCAAGCTACATGGATTGTAGAAAAGTCACTGATTATAATGGAAAGTGTACTTCCCAGCAGAAGCAAATGCCAAATGGACAACTGAGTGTGTACTTGGGTGTACTCTTTTCCATGAAATACTTACAACCATTTCAAAAGTAAATCCAATGTCTTGTCTAGTGGTCTTATACTCTGCATTAAAGATACACTAATTATAAACCTTGTTTTTCTCTTAATTTAAGTCTATTAAGAAGACAGTGGATGAGCCAGATAAAGGATAACGGTCTTAAGACCAGAGCCCCTAAAACAAATAGCTGATTCCAGGTCTGGGAAGAAAATTTACAAGATGAGCCTGAAAAATCTGGTATAATAGCAGTTGAAGTCTTCTCAACAGACTCAAGTCAACTTAAGTTCTCACTGTCTGAAGACAGAACAATTTGAATATTGATATGGATAATAATTGTAATGGGCTGGAACTGATTGATCACCACTGAAGTATGCTAGATAACCAACTCATTATTTTGAAAATTAATTCTTAAATATTCCAAATCAAGCCTTTCCTTTCCTTTCCTATATATACCACTGGATAATAGTAGATGAGGAGAACCTTAGCTTTATAGAGATAATCCACTTTAAAAATAAAAATGGAAAGATGAATTAGAATATCACCATCTTGCAACCCTTAATGAATTAATGGACCTAGAATATGCACATCTTAGTGGCTAACCTCATAAAAAAGAGTCAATCAGACACTGTATGATACCAGATAAAAGAAAACACCATCATCTATAAATTGGAATTCAATTAAACTTTTAGATACAACTATAAACTAACAGGAAATATTGAGAACTCTTACATGTTTATTACATCACAGGGATACAATCAGCAAAATACAGACTTGAAAACTACAGATCAAAACCCTGGTTTCTTTAACAAATACATCATAAAAGGGGAAAAAAAGAAAGACGGATTGGAAACTTCAAATTTAAAAACATGTAAAGGACCCATATGCATATATGGTCAATTAATACAAGATAAAGGAGCCATGAATAAACAATGGAGAAAAGACAGCTTCTTCAATAACTGGTGTTGGGAAAACTGGACAGCTGCATGCAAGAGAATGAAACTGGATTATAGTCTAACACCATACACAAAAGTACACTCAAAATGGATCAAACACCTGAATGTAAGACATGAAACCATAAAACTCTTGGAAGAAAACATAGGCAAAAATCTCTTAAAACATAAAGCATGAGCAATTTTTTCCTGGATACATCTGCTCGGGCAAGGGAAACAAAATAAAAAATGAACAAGTGGGACTACCTCAAACTAAAAAGCTTCTGTACAACAAAGGATACTATTAGCAAAATAAAAAAGCAACCCACAAATATGGGAGAATATATTCATAAACAATTGACCAAGTTAGGGGTTAACATCCAAAATATATAAAGAACTCATATGCCTCAACACCCAAAAACAAATAACCCAATTAAAAAATGGGTGGAAGACCTGAACAGACACTTCTCCAAAGAAGAAATTCAGATGGCCAACAGGCACATAAAAAGATGCTCCACATCGCTAATCATCAGAGAAATGCAAATTAAAACCACAATGAGATATCACCTCACACCAGTAAGGATGGCCAACATCCAAAACACAAACAACAACAAATGTTGGCGAGGATGTGGAGAAAGGGGAACCCTCCTACACTGCTGCTGGTGGGAATGTAAATTAGTTAAATCATTGTGGAAAGCAGTATGGAGGTCCCTCAAAAAACTCAAAATAGAAATACCATTTGACTCAGGAATTCCACTCCTAGGAATTTACCCTAAGAATGCAGCAGCTCAGTTTGAAAAAGACAGATGCACCCCTATGTTTATCGCAGCACTATTTACAATAGCCAACACATGGAAGCAACCTAAGAGTCCATCAGTAGATGAATGGATAAAGAAGATGTGGTACATACACACAATGGAATATTATTCAGCCATAAGAAGAAAACAAACCCTACCATTTGCAACAACATGGATGGAGCTAGAGGGTATTATGCTCAGTGAAATAAGCCTGGTGGAGAAAGACAAGCATCAAATGATTTCACTCATCTGTGGAGTATAAGAACAAAGAAAAAACTGAAGGAACAAAACAGAAGCAGACTCACAGAACCCAAGAATGGACTAACAGTTGCCAAAGGGAAGGGGCCTGGGGGGCGGGTGTTTGTGGGAAGAGAGGGTGAAGGGGAATAAGGGGCATTATGATTAGCACACATAATGTAGCAGGGGGCCATGGGGAAGGCAGTATAATACAGAGAAGACAAGTAGTGATTCTATAGCATCTTACTACACTGATGGACAGTGACTGTAATGGGGTATGTGGTGGGGACTTGATAATGGGGGGATATCTAGTAACCACAGTGTTGCTCATGTAATTGGATATTAATGATACCAAAAAAAAAAAGATGTAAAGGATATGGCAGCCAAGTGCAGTGTGTCGACCTTATATAGACACTGACTCAATCAGTTAAAAATAAAAAACAAAAATGGCATTTATGAGTCAGTTGAAATTTAAATAACTAAATATTTAAAGTTATGAAAAAACTTCTAATTTTTAATATATATTACTGTGGTTATAATTTTTTATTTAAAGTTCTTATCTTTTAGAGTTACATACTAAATTACTAATGAATAAAATGATGATATGTGGGATTTGTTTCACGATAATTCACAAAGGTGGAAATAGGCAAGGGTACAGATTAAACAGGGTTGACCATAAGGTGATCATTGTTGAAACTGAGTAATGGGTATGACGGTTCATTACACTAATCCGATTATTTCACACCTTTCAATAAATTGATTTTCAAAAATGAGCAATTTGGCACTATACATGAAAATATTAAATGCCTCTATTCTTTGGTTTAGAAAGTTCATTCCTAGAAATTTATCCCACAAATGTGCCTACAAACATACATACAAAAATATTTATTAGAGTTTGTAAAAATAGAACATCTGATAAAACTTAAAGTTACTCTTTTATCATCAACATTTAGTGCTTAGGCTTTCATTTATTACAGACAATATATTTTTTATGTTTGTTTAATCTCTACCTTTCCTAAATAATTTTGACCATGTCTAACCCAAGGTGATAAGAAAGTACAATTTCCTTCCCATGTAAAATGGTGTTAACAGTCAGATTTGGGACAAATATAAGTTTACTCTCACACTAACATAATGAGGTCATCCATAGAATCTCTACTGAGAAAAATGCATATATTCTCATTCCCCTGATACAAACATTTAAACACATAATTCCAAACAACATTTCAGGGATTTACAAGATGCCTGGGATCTTGAGGCCCACCCAAGGCCAGACACCACTCATTTTTAAACTAATGAAAGCCCTTTTGGTGACATGAAATATTTATTTGTATTGTAGATAGCACATATATCAGAAAAGGGAGATATATATAATTCACAGTATTTTAATTTTCCTATCTCAAGCTACATGGAAAGAACAAAACAGATGTTTTGTTTTTCTATCCAACAAAAAAATCTTTCCTAAGGACCTAATAAACTGGACTACAGATAAGGGTTTTAGCTGTAGTTAGTTAACTTAACAAATGCAAAACAAACAGAAAGAGGTACTTAATAAGCCTTAATACGGAAGCTTTTCAGCCCACCTGATAAAAGTGCTGATGAGAGCTGAATAACCTGCTAACTCTACTAAATTCATTCACATGAGGTGTAAGTTTAAACTTAATGCAAAACCTGCAGTTTCTATTAGGAAAAATATGAAGTCTGCTCTTTGGATTCTATATATAACTGTAAAAAAAAGTACAGAATTATATCACTATAATTTAAGAGAAAAAAATCAAAGTCTATTTTTCATATTAAGCATTTCAAAAGAAAGAACTCCAGGGCTCTCAAGCATTTTTTTTTCTTTAAAGGATTTCATGCACCAGAAGAGTGCTTCTGACTTGTAAAAGAAAGCATTATATAACACAGCAGCCCTAGACAAAAAACTGCAGGAATTCTCCTTTTCTTCCCCACAGGAACCACTAGGGGTTCCCATCTGCTCTTGATCCTGTCATTCCTCTTCTCCACTTCATGACTGCAACCCCTGCAGCAACTTGGGATATGGACCAGCCACCTCAGGCTCTCGCAGTAGTGCAGAGGGAGCAGCAGAGGTAGGATAGGAGAGGACACACACGGTATGCTCAACCCATGCAGCAGCCCTGTCTTCAGATTCCTATGCTTACCTCAGGAGAGGGAGAAGAAACAGTAATGAAGGAAAATATCCCTGCCACTTCCCCTTTCTTACCACAAATGGCTTAACCTACCACACATATTGATACATAACCCACCCAAAAATATTCTTCTCACTTTTATATGCAGGGAAAGAGAAAACTGGGGGGGAAAAAAGATTAAGAAGTTAACCATGACCTGTCTTCTACTTAACAATTTCCTTCCCTTTTTATTTTACCTAAACCCAACTCCTTTTCTATCACTCGCAGGTGACATCAGCAACACATTCCAGTTCTCAACAATCATCATCTAGCTTGCTGCTTCTATGGAGCCATCTGACTTCATCTCTGCTTATGAAAAAGAAATGGAGTACCCAACTCAAAAGCCTTGCACCTAAGGAGATGGCATAAATGAATAAGGAGTCTACTACGTACAACACAAAAGGAATCAATGAAATGGAAAGCATATCCCTGCTTAAGAGGGCTTCTTAGTGAATTCTTTTTCAAAAGAAGCTGGAAATCTAGATTTTTATGTGTAATCTCTTCATTTTTTAGTCAACTAGTTCAAATATTTTTGTAAGACTTCTATTGACCAAATAAAATATACATCAACTGGATGAGATGAATAGGCCCCAAAACCTCATTTGTGAGCTTTTAATCTACAATCTCTAGCGACTTAAGAGAGGTCGCAGCTTCCCTTACCACTATTCCATGCCTCCTCTTCTGAACACTACACTCTCAACCCTAGGCCAAGATAGCCACCACAGTAGGAGACGTCTAGTTTTTGCTGGGAGGCAGAAAGAGAGAAAGTTGCTCTTTTAGTTCCAACTTTAGTTGGGTTTAGGTTAAAGTTTTGCTTCTGACATTCCAAAAACTGAAGTTCTAAATGCCCCTTCTCTCAGAAACAGTTATACATAACTGCTACCTTTGATACTTCTATTCTTCATGTGTGGTATAAGTAAAAAAGGTTTTTGTTAGCTAGTTTGGGAAAGTTACCTATCAAATATAACAATTTGTCTATAGGAAAACTGAAACTGCAATTCCAAAATAAACATATGCATAAATAAACCTTTGGAACACTACCATTTGTAAAATGAAGGTTTTCTAACTTCTAATAATATCACTGTTGAATTTAAAGACTTGCTTAATAGTCATAGGTGACTGAATAGCATAAATACATTTAAAGGAAATTACAAAGGCACATCAAAGAATACATTCAAAATAAGTTTTACAGATAGGTCCATGTAAATATACTGGTACACGTTTTGCCTCATGACATAAAAGAGCCCTAGAGTGCCGGCAACCAAAGCAAAAATTTTAATGTTTTTCTTTTTAGTTCTCACCACTAACCCTTTACCTCCTTTCCCAGGCTTCCTACACGATGCCATGAGAATTACAAAAGTGTAACAAAAGTTACCTAAAAAAGGGAAAATATTTTTTTAAAGCAATATGGAACACTACAAAGGCACACTGGTGGGTCAAAAAGGTGTTAAGATTTGCTTCTATATAGGCTAGTGTGCCACATCACTAAGAAAAACAAACGTAGGTTCTTTTCTGGAAAAGGAGCTTATCTGACTGCTGGTATGCATACAGAATTTTTTTGAAAAACAGCAGAAATGTCAATCTCAAACAGCAATGAGAGGCTTGAAATTACCCTAAGCTTAGTAATTTTTTAAATGTAGAAAAATGTTCATGAAATAGTTTTGATATAGTAAATTTTGAAATAGTAAATTTTCAAATTACTTTTGAAATAGTAAAAACTCTAATTTATAAGTCTTTCTGTTAGGTAATATAAAGTCAGTGTGTTACAAGAAAAGAACTTTACAAACTTATATTTTCATTTTTTTACTAAAACCAAAAACAAAACAAAGAAACTATAAAACCAGGCTAAGAAATGTCAAAATTCACATAATCAAAGTAACAGCTGATTTCCTTCTGAAACATATTTTGTGTGAATCTATTACCGTAAAGGCACAAAGAGATACAAGTAACCAATAGTCTGGGGTCTCAATACCAAAATACTTTGGGGTGGATTTTTTATGCTTTTGTGTAAAGTCAACTACTAGTAACAGTCCATCTCCAAGCTCCTCAATCAATAAAGTTAGTCTTTTGTTTATATCATAAAAACACAGTTTATATAAGCAAAATCCATCAGTTGTTATTCTAAAGCCTGACTAATTACTTTTGGAAAAACTATTCTTTAAAAACGATTTTCTTATGTATTTTGTCTTTTACTCCCTGTACCTCCAAAACTTGAAGACTGAATCTTTGTTCCTCAGCATTAAATGCTTACTCATTATTTGGGTTATAATTTTCTCTTCATAAAAGCAACAAGAAAAGAGTAAATAGAAGACAATGCAAAACAGTAGAATAGATAACAAACACATCTGAACGGAATTAACTTTCATAAACTTAAACCGAATTAGTATGAAATAATTTAAAGGACAGATCTGACATGTTACTTTTCTAGGTATAGCATCATGTCTTCATATTTGACCATGAATGACCAAATACAAAACTTTCAAGGGGAGAGGACAGGAGAAATAAGTGGTTGAATTTGTATTTTTTTAAAAGTATGAAGCCACAAATTTGATAGTTCCTACTGAAGTTGGCATTTTTCATTTTATAATATTCTTAGAAAAAGCAGTGCAAGGAAAAAGCAAAATATTAATATAATGGGTATCATTGAATGGCATAACAAGGGATGATTTTTTTTCCTGTCTTTAAAACTTTTATTCCCATGACTTCTATAATAGGAATATATTACTTTTGAAATAGTAAAAACTCTAATTTAGAAGTTTTTCTGTTAGGAATAACAATGTGTTACAAGAAAAGCATGTTACAAACTTATATTTTCATTTTTTTACTTGATAAGGAAACTTCATGAAAGTTTACAGATTTGTTCTTGAGCAAAATAATAGTAGTAATAATAATAATTTCACCTGTTCCCTTCCGTGCAAGTTCCATACTCCACTGGGGTTTTGTGGTAGGTGTCCCATCACAGCCTGGTATGTGCTGGGGTATTAATGCAGATCGGGAGCTTAGTGGCCGATATTTAGAGAGCCCTAAAATGCCAAATTAGAGGGAAAAGAGGGATTTATTTCCATGTTTTCTGAAAGAAGAAAAAAGCCTAATAAGGTTTAGTAAGTTAACCTTAAAGCCAGAAGCAGTTCAAAGGTAAAATTCTAATAATAAAAAGAACACTATTTTTAAAATTACTGAAAATCCCATTTAATTTAAACTTTGTCATGGTTCCCATATGCTTAAGTCTGAAAACATACACATTCAAGATAGTGTATTCAATTGGCTTGCTGTACATGTAAGTTGGATTCCATATTCTGAGGCAGAAACCATGTCATACTTTTTATTATTTATGTGGAACTTTACACATTGTAAACTTTGCCTGCTTCCCCCAAAATTTGCTAATAAATTCCATTGTAACATTTACTGAAAAAAATAGATCAAAAAAATTTAGGGGTTATAGAAGATATTTAAAGCAGTAAATGTTATAATGGTATATTGTGAAAAACATTTTAGTAGGTATCAGGAGACCCAAGTTCTGATTCTAAATTACCAACATTTAGATATAAAATATAGGTAGAACATTAATCTCTTTGTGTCCCAATTCCTTTATTTGTCACATGGAAAAGATTTGGGTGTCAGATTTGGGTCTAGCCTTGAGTTAGCTATTACTCAGATGTGTCATTCAGGGCAAGTCATTCAACATTTCTCTGTATAAATTCACTTATCTGTAAAATGTATAGAATGACAAATAATTGTTAAGACCTCTTAAAATTATAAGAGCCAAAGAATTCATGACCTACCAGTTTTCAAATGTATCAGTCTTATATTTTACCTGAAACCAGGTCTCAAATTCTACTAGATCATCCTAGATTACTAGATAGTAAAAAGCAAGTTAGGGCCACTAACTAAAATTAAACAAAAAGGAGACCAAGTAGTTAAGGGGGACTGTACACAAATGCAATATGTTTTAAAAAACAAAAAGAAAATAAAAAAACTTCAAATGTAAAGATTGTAGAGGACAACCAGTGTGGGATATGAATGAAAAGAAACAGTAACAGTAAAATAGTCATATTCATAATAAAATACATGTATTATAAACTTTAACTATAATTTTATAGTTAATATTTTTAAGTTCTTACACTGATGACAATAAAATAGTACTATGACATTCAAAAATTATAAATGAAAACTGATGAATTATAGCCTATGTATGAATATATGGATGAATTTTAGAAACATAATGTTGAGAGAACAAAGTCAGTCATGAGTTATCCAACCATTTTCATAAAGTTCAAAAATCAAGTGCAAGTAAACAAACAGACCATGTACCTGTGTGCTATGCTACAAAGAGAAGCAACAGAATGATTAAAAGAATGAAAAAGAAAATTCAAGACACTATATACTCATAGTTAAGGCAGGTGAGCAGAATTGGGGAAGAAGCACAGATGGAATGTTATGGAGTATATTAGACTATATATTATAATGTATCATCTACAGGGTAAAGTAGGTGATAGGTTCACAGATATTTGTTTTATTTGTTTGTTTATATATATGTAAATATTTATATATTTCACAACTTATGTACAGAAGTTATGTCAAAGCTTTATTCCTGGAAATTAAAAAATGTGAAAACCTAAACTAGGTGCAATCACTTCCAAAAGCATTATGGCAATACGTATCAAGACTTATAAAAATCTTCTGAAGATAAATATCTTATAACATAGCTAAAATTAATCTTTTTACCAACATGTATTTTGTTGAAATTAATCCTAAGAACATAATTAGACAAAAAAAAAAGGTTTTTTTATGTATGTAATTCACTTGCCAAATTACCTGTAATAAATATATAAATAAATAAATCAGAAACAACCTGAATGCTTACCAACAGGGAAATAATAAAATAAGTTAGAGTATATCAACTAAACACTGTCTCAGGGAATATCTTCAAAAGGGAAGTTCATGATGTTTGAGAGATGCTTGCAAAAATCTATTATATAGGATGGGATTAAAGATGGCGGCATGAGAGGTGAGACAGAAACCTTTTCACAAAAACGCATATAATACAAAAATATAGTTAATACAACTAATCCTAAAAGAGCAACAGGAAAGAAGGCTGAACCAGACTGCATACACCTGGAGAATAGAGCAGACCTCATGAAACAGGGTAACACACCAAACCGTGATCTGTTGGGACCCAAACACTTCCCCAACCCCAGCTCACCGGCGGGAGGAACAGAAACCAAGCAGGGAGGGGGTGGAAGCGTAGCTCTGCTGAACACCCAGCCCTGGAGATCTGCTCTGGGAGCACGAACCTACATTGCATGGTGCTCTGGAGATTAGTGGAGTTGGAGAGCTAAGACAGGCGGAATACTTGGAGAGACTGAGATTATAGCCATTAGTAGAAAACAGGGATCCACATCCAGTTGCTCTACAAAAGAAAGGCAGGCAGTCTGAGACTAAAGGAGCAAATATCGCACAGAGCTTGCTGCTCAGGAGAAAGGACAGGTGAACAAAATTGTCCAACCGTGCTCTGCCCAGCAGGTTGAGAACTTTCAGGAACTTCATGTGCTACATCTCCCTGGCTGGCTACACAGCTCCGAGGCTCCCCACTGTGATATGCAGACTGCTGGGCCTTCCTCCCAGACTGTCGGCACCAGCTTGCAAACTGGCAGTCCCTGCCCAGGCATCAGGCCACCAAGAGGGAAGCCCCACCTATGGCAGCTACAAACACAAAGCACAGAGCCTTACACCTGTGCACATGGCCCACTCATTCTGACAGTGGAGACAGGCACTGCAGCCAGGAAGCAGGAAACAGCTCTTTCCTCTCCACACGCACCAGGGCTGCTCCCCCATGACCCTGACATCACTCCAGGGGCTGAACAGCTCCAGAGAGTATAGCTACTGAGCACCAGATGGCGCTACATACAAATATGAAATGTCAAAGGAACCTAGTTCAAAGAAAAATTCCACAAACACCAGAAAAAGGGACAGGTGAAACTAAAATCATCCATCTTCATGGAAGAGATTTCAAAATAAAAATCCTAAACATGCTCAAGGAGATACAGAAAAATATTCATGAACTAAGGGATGAATTTAGGACAGAAATTCAATCATTAAGAAATTACATATCTGAAATTAAACATAAAATGGAGGGATTTTTAAGATTAGATGTAGTAAAAGAGACGGTAAATGGAATAGAAATTACAAAAGAGGAATACAAAGAATCTGAAGCAAAGAGAAAAAAGGATCTCTAGGAATGCAAGAATATTGAGAGAACTGTGTGACCAAACCAAACAGGAACAATATTTGCATTATACAGATACGAGAAGAAGAAAAAGAGAGAAAAAGGGATAGAAAGTGTCTTTGAGTAGGTAATTGCTGAAAACTTCCCCAATCGGGAGAAGGAGATAGTCCCTCAGGCCATGGAGGGGCACAGATCTCCAACACAAAGGACCCAAGAGGAAAACACCAAGACATATAATAATTCAAATAGCAAAGATGAAGGATAAGAACAGACATATGAAAGCAGTTAGAGAGAGAAAAAAGAACACATACAAAGGAAAACCCATCAGGCTATCATCAGATCTCTCAACAGAAACCTTACAGGTCACAAGGGAGTGGCATGATATATTCAATGCAATGAAGCAGAAGGGCTTCGAGCCAAGAATACTCATCCTAGCAAGATTATCATTTAAGTTTGAAGGAAAGATTAAACAATTTCCAGAGAAGCAAAAGCAAATTCCAGGGAGAATTTACATCCCACAAACCATCTCTACAGTGTATTTTGGAGGGACTGCTAAAGATGGAAGTGTTCCTAAGGCTAAACAGCTGTCACCAGAGGAAATAAAACCACAGTAAAGAACATAGAATAAATAATTACTAAGAAGATGCAAAAGCAAAGCAACAACTCCCCAAGTCAGCAAAGGGATAGACAAAGAGTACAGAATCTGATACCTAATATATAAAGAATTTTGGAGGAGGAAAAAGAAAAAAATAATCTTTAGATTGTGTCTATAATGGCATACTAAGTAAGTTTAATTAGACTGTTAGATAGTAAGGAACTAACCCTTGCACCCTTGGTAACCATGAATCTAAAGCCTACAATGGCAATAAGTAAATACCTACTGATAATCACCCTAAATGTAAATGGTCTGAATGCACCAATCAAAAGATACAGACTCACTGAACAGATAAAAAAACAAGACCCATCTATATGTTGCCTACAAGAGACTCACTTCAAACCCAAAGACATGCACACACTAAAAGTGAAGAGATGGAAAAAGATATTTCATGCAACTAATAGGGAGAAAAAAGGAGTTGGAGTCCTTGTAACAGAAAAATTAGACTTCAAAACAAAGAAAGTACCAAGAGACAAAGAAGGGCATTACATGATGATAAAGAGGTCAGTCCAACAAGAGGATATAACCATTACAAATATCTATGCACCAACACAGGAGCACCTATATATGTGAAACAAATACTAACAGAATTAAAGGGGGAAACAGAATGCAATGCATTCATTTTAGGAGACTTCAACACACCACTCATTGCAAAGGACACATCAACAAGGCAGAAAATAATTAAGGAGACAGAGGCACTGAACAACACATTAGAACAGATGAACCTAATGGACATCTACAGAATACTTCACCCCAAAGCAGTAGGATACACATTCTTCTTAAGTGCACATAGGTCATTTTCAAGAATAGATCCTATACTAGGCCACAAAATACTAGGCCACAAAAAGAGCCTGAGTAACTTCAAAAAGATTCAAAGTGTACTAACCAGCTTCTCAGATCACAAAGGTATGAACCTAGAAATAAAATATGCAAAGAAAACAAAAAAACCCAAAAACACATGGAGGCTTAACAACATGTTCCTAAATACTCAATGGATCAATGACCAAATAAAAACACAGTTCAAGCAATATATGGAGACAAATGACAACAATAATTCAACACCACAAAATCTGTGGGACTCAGCCAAAGGCTGTGCTAAGAGGGAAGTATACTGCAATACAGGCCTGTGTCAGGAAAGAAGAACAATCCCATATGAACAGTCTAAACTCACAATTAACGGAACTAGAAAAAAATAAATAAAAGAGACCCAAAGTCAGTAGAAGGAGGGACATAATAAAGATTAGAGCAGAAATAAATAAAATTGAGAAGAATAAAACAATAGAAACAATCAATGAAAGCAGGAGGTGGTTCTCTGAGAAAATAAACAAAATAGATAAACCCCTAGCCAGACTTATCAAGAAAAAAAGAGAGTCTGCATACATAAACAGAATCAGAAATGAGAAAGAAAAAATCACTATGTACACCACAGATATACAGAGAATTACTAGAGAATACTATGAAAAATTATATGCAATCAGACAACACAATGAAATAAAACTCATTCAGGTTGGCAAGGAAGAAATTAAACTGTCACTGTTTGCAGAAGACATCATATTGTATGTAAAAAACCCTAAAGAATCCACTCCAAAACTACTAGATCTAATATCTGAATTCAGCAAACTTGCAGGATACAAGATTAATACGCAGAAATCTGCTGCATTCCTATATACTAACGATGAACTAGCAGAAAGAGAAATCAGGAAAACAATTCCATTCACAATTGCATCAAAAAGAGTAAAATACCTAGGAATAAACCTAACTAAGGAAGTGAAAGAACTATACCCTGAAAACCACAAGACAGTCATGAGAGAAATTAAAGAAGATACCAGTAAAAGGAAACACATCCCATGCTCATGGTTAGGAAAAATTAATATTGTCAAAATGGCCATCCTCCCTAAAGCAATCTACAGATTCAATGCAATCCCCATCAAAGTACCAACAGCATTCTTCAATGAACTAGAGAAAGTAGTTCTAAAAATTCATATGGAACCAAAAAAGATGCCAAAATAGCCAAAGCAATCCTGAGAAAGAAGAATAAAGCGAGGGGGATTATGTTCCCTAACTTCAAGCTCTACTACAAAGCCACAGTAATCAAAACAATTTTGTATTGGCACAAGAACAGACCCCTAGACGAATGGAACAGACTACAGCTGATATAAACCCAAGCACATATGGTTAATTAATATATGATAAAGGAGCCATGGACGTAGAATGGGGAAACGACGGCCTCTTCAACAGTTGGTGGTGGCAAAACTGGACAGCTACATGCAAGAGAATGAAATTGAATTATTGTCTAAATCCATACAAAAAAGTAATCTCAAGATGGATCAAAGACCTGAACGTTAAGTCATGAAACCATAAAACTCTTAGAAGACAGAGACTTCTGGGAAGATGGTGGCGTGAGCAGGGCGGCAGAAATCTCCTCCCAAAACCATATATATTTGTGAAAATACAACAAATACAACTATTCCTAAAAGAGAGACCAGAAGATATAGTACAACAGCCAGGCTACAGCTACGTTTGCGAGAACTCAGTGCCTCGGGTAAGATACAAAGCCGCAACCCGGCAGGACCCGAGCACTCCCCCACAGTAGTGCACTGGCAGGAGGAAAAGAATCAGAGTGGGGAGGGAGTGGAAGCACAGGCCGGCTAAATAACCAGCCCTGGTGATCTGCAGTGGGAGCACAGACACACATTGCATGGTGTATCGTACTAGAGAAACAGAAGGGCAGGATCTGAGATGGAGACTGCAAGCAGGTCCCCTCAGCCGGCTCCCCGGGACAAAAGAAATGCAGGTGCTTTTTTGCCTTTTTTTAAAACTCTTAAAGACACAAGAGCCCAACAGCAGAACAAAATCGTCCCAGCGCACTCAGCCGAGCAGGCTGGGAGTCTTGGGGAATTTTGAACACCCTGGCCAGCGGCCGGGCAAAGCAGCCTCGCCGAGGCTTCCCACAGAGATCAACAGCCTGCCATTCGTTCCCCCCCGGCCAGCACTGCAAAGGGTCCAGCAGATCTGCCACAGCTGTGGAACAGTGGAAGAGCGGACCTGCCCACAGCAACCTCACGGAATCTACTCCCGGTTGGCACGCAGCTAAGTGGGAATAGCCCCAGAACACTGAACAAGGTCTGGAAGGCACCAAGGGGACCAGAATGCGCACAGAAAGACTGCAAACCCCCGCAGTGCTAGAGGCTAGAAAGAGGCGGCCCCACACACAGGTAGCTAAGGGGATTATCCCAGAGACTGCCTCCCGGTGTGTGGGAACCCAGCTCAGGCCCTCAAGAAGGGCAAGGAGAACAACAAGCAGGAAGGGACTTTTTTCTCCCAGCTGACACACGTGGCACCTACCAGCAACCACTTCTATCGGCATAAAATCAACTATCCACAAGAACAGTCAAAGGAAACGTAAAAGAGTACAGAATAAAACATCTAGTATATAAAGAATGGAGGAGGAAGAATAAGAAGGGAGTGAAAGAATCATCAGACTGTGTTTATAATAGCTTAAAAAGAGGGTTAAGTTAGACAGTTAGATAGTAAAGAAGCTACCCTGAACCTTTGGTAACCACAAAACCAAAGCCAGCAATGGCGATAAGTACATATCTATGGATAATCACCCTAAATGTAAATGGACTGAATGCACCAATCAAAAGACACAGAGTAACAGAATGGATAAAAAAGCAAGACCCATCCACATGCTGCTTACAAGAGACTCACCTCAAACCCAAAGATATACACAGACTAAAGGTGAAGGGATGGAAAAAGATATTTCATGCAAACAACAAAGAGAAAAAGCAGGTGTTGCAGTACTTGTATCAAACAAAATAGACTTCAAAATGAAGAAAGCAGCAAGAGATAAAGAAGGACATTACATAATGATAAAGGAGTCAGTCTAACAAGAGGATATAACCATTATAAATATATATGCACCCAACACAGGAGCACCGACATATGTGAAACAAATACTAACAGAATTAAAGGAGGAAATAGAGAGCAATGCATTCATTTTAGGTGACTTAAACACACCACTCACTCCAAAGGACAGATCAACCAGACAGAAAATAAGTAAAGACACAGAGGCACTGAACAACACACTAGAACAGATGGACCTAACAGACATCTACAGAACTCTACACCCAAAAGCAACAGGATACACATTCTTCTCAAGTGCACATGGAACATTTTCCAGAATAGACCACATACTAGGCCACAAAAAGAACCTCAGTAATTTCAAAAATATTGAAATCCTACCAACCAACTTCTAAGATCACAAAGGTATAAAACTAGAAATAAATTGTGGAAAGAAAACAAAAAGGCTCACAAATACATGGAGGCTTAACAACATGCTCCTAATTAATCAATGGGTTAACGACCAAATCAAAACAGAAATCAAAGAATATATGGAGACTAATGACAACAACAACACAAAGCCACAACTTCCGTGGGACGAAGCAAAGGCAGTTTATAAAGAAGGAAGAACATTCCCAAATGAATAGTCTATAAAGACACAATTACTGAAATTGGAAAAAGAAGAATAAATGAGACCCAAAGTCACCAGAAGGAGGGACATACTAAAGAATAGAGAAGAAATAAATAAAATTGAGAAGAATAAAACACTAGAAAAAAAATCAATGAAACCAAGAACTGGTTCTTTGAAAAAATAAGCAAAATAGATAAATCCCTAGCCAGACTTATTAAGAGAAAAACAGAATCTACACACATAAACAGAATCAGTAATGAGAAAGGAAACACCACAATGGACGCCAAAGAAATACAAAGAATTATAAGAGAATACTATGAAAATCTATATGCTAACAAGCTGGAAAACCTAGAAGAAATGGACAACTTCTTAGAAAAATACAACCTTCCAAGACTGACCAAGCAAGAAACAGAAAACCTAAACAGACCAACTACCAGCAACGAAACTGAATTGGTAATCAGAAAACCACCCAAGAACAAAACCCCCAGGCCAGAGGGATTCACTGCTGAATTTCACGACACATTTAGAGAAGAAATAATACCCATTCTCCTTAAAGTTTTTCAAAAAATAGAAGAGGAGAGAATATTTCCAAACTCATTCTATGAAGCCAACATCACTCTAATACCAAAACCGGGCAAAGACCTCACCAAAAAAGAAAACTACAAACCAATATCCCTGATGAACGTGGATGCAAAAATACTCAACAAAATATTAGCCAACTGAATTCAAAAATACATCAAGAAGATCATACACCATGATCTAGTGGGATTCATCCCAGGGATGCAAGGATGCTACAACATTCGAAAATCCATCAACATCATCCACCACATCAACAAAAAGAAGAACAAAAACCACATGATCATCTCCATAGATGCTGAAAAGCATTTGACAAAATTCAACATCCATTCATGATAAAAACTCTCAACAAAATGGGTATAGAGAGCAAATACCTCAACATAATAAAGGCCATATATGACAAACCCACAGCCAACATCATACTTAACAGCGAGAAGCTGAAAGCTTTTCATCTAAGATTGGGAACAAGACAGGGATGCCCACTCTCTCCACTGTTATTCAACATAGTACTGGAGGTTCTAGCCACAGCAATCAGACAAAACAAAAAAATACAAGGCATCCAGATAGGTAAAGAAGTCAAATTGTCACTATTTGCAGATGACATGATATTGTACATAAAAAACTAAAGACTCCACTCCAAAACTACTAGAACTAATATCTAAATTCAGCAAAGTTGCAAGATACAAAATTAACACACAGAAATCTATTGCTTTCCTATACAGTAACAACGAGCTAATAGAAAGAGAAATCAGGAGAACAATTCCGTTCACAACTGCATGAAAAAGAGTAAAATACCTAGGAAACAACCTAATAAAGGAAGTGACAGACGTATACCCTGAAAACTACAAGACACTCCTAAAAGAAATTAAAGAGGACACTAACAAATGGAAATGCATCCCATGTTCTTGGCTAGGAAGAATAAATATTGTCAAAATGGCTATACTATACCTAAAGCAATCTACAATGCAATCCCTATCAAAATAACAACAGCATTCTTCAATGAACGGGAACAAATAATTCTGAAATTCATATGGAACCACAGAAGACCTGGAATAGCCAAAGCAATCCAGAGAAGGAAGTATAAAACGGGGAATTATGCTCCCAGACTTCAAGCTATACTACAAACCTATAGTAATCAAGACAATTTGGTATTGGCACAAAAATAGACCCACAGACCAGTGGAACAGAATAGAAAATACAGACATTAACCCAAACATATCAATTAATATATGATAAAGGAGCCTTGGATATACAATGGGGAGATGACAGCCTCTTCAGCAGCTGGTGTTGGAAAAACTGGACAGCTACATGTAAGAGAATGAAACTGGACTACTGTCTAAGCCCATACACAAAAGTCAACTCAAAATGGATCAAAGACCTGAATGTAAGTCATGAATCCATAAAACTCTTAGAAAAAAACATAGGCAAAAATCTCTTGGACATAAACATGAGTGACTTCTTCATGAACATATATCCCCAGGCAAGGGAAACAAAAGCGAAAATGAACAAGTGGGACTATATCAAGCTGAAAAGCTCTGTACAGCAAAGGACACCATCAGTAGATCAAAAAGACATCCTACAGTATGGGAGAATATATTCATAAATGACATATCCGATAAGAGGCTGACATCCAAAATATATAAAGAACTCACACACCTCAACAAACAAAAAGCAAATAAGCCAATTAAGAAATGGGCAGAGGATCTGAACAGACACTTCTCCAAAGAAGAAATTCAGATGGCCCACAGGCCATGAAAAGACACTCCACATCGCTAATCATCAGAGAAATGCAAATTAAAACCACAATGAGATATCACCTCACACCAGTAAGGATGGCCAACATCGAAAACACAAACAACAAATGTTGGCGAGGATGTGGAGAAAGGGGAATCCTCCTACACTGCTGGTGGGACTGCAAATTGGTTCAACCATTGTGGAAAGCAGTATGGAAGTTCCTCAAAAAACTCAAAACAGAAATACCATTTGACCCAGGAATTCCACTCCTAGGAATTTACCCTAAGAATACAGCAGCCCAGTTTCAAAAAGACAGATGCACCCCTATGTTTATCACAGCACTATTTACAATAGCCAAAAAATGGAAGCAACCTAAGTGTCCATCAGTAGATGAATGGATAAATATGTGGTACATATGCACAATGGAATATTATTCAGTCATAAGAAGAAAACAAACCCTACCATTTGCAACAACATGGATGGAACTAGAGGGTATTATGCTCAGTGAAATAAGCCAAGCCAAAAAAGACAAGTATCAAATGATTTCACTCATATGTGGAGCATAAGAGCAAAGAAAAAAACTGAAAGAACAAAACAGCAGCAGACTCACAGAACCCAAGAATGGACTAACAGTTATCAAAGGGAAAGGGACTGGGGCAAATGGGCGGGAAGGGCGGGGACAAGGTGGAAAAAGGGGCATTACCATTAGCAGACATAAAGTTGGGGGGGGGGCATGGGGAGGGCTGTACAACTCAGAGAAGACAAGTAGTGTTTCTATAGCATCTCACTACGCTGAAGGACAGTGACTGTAATGGGGTAGGTGTTGGGGACCTGAAGTGGGGAGTTTAGTAACCATAATGTTGCGCATGTAATTGTAGATTAATGATACCAAAATAAATAGAGAAAAAAAAAAGAAAAAAAAACTTTTAGAAGAAAACGTAGGCAATAATCTCCTAAATATAAACATGAGCCACTTTTTCCTGAACTCATCTCCTCGGGCAAGGGATACAAAAGTGAAAATAAACTAATGGGACTACATCAAGCTATAAAGTTTCTGTACAGCAAAATACACCAGCAGCAGAACAAAAAGGCATCCTACAGTATGGGAGAATATGTTTGTAAATGACTTATCCAACAGGGGTTAACATCCAAAATATATAAAGAACTCACGCGCCTCAACACCCAAAAACCAAATAACCCGATTAAAAAATGGGTGGACGATACGAACAGACAATTCTCCAAAGAAGAAATTCAGATGGCCAACAGGCACATGAAAAGATGCTCCACATTGCTAATTATCAGGAAAATGCAAATTAAAACCACAATGAGATGTCACCTCACACCAGTTAGGATAGCCAGCATCAAAAAGTCTAGAAAGAACAAATGCTGGCGAGGATGCAGAGAAAGGGGAACCCTCTTACACTGCTGGCAGGAATGTAAAGTAGTTCAACCATGGTGAAAAACAATATGGAGGTTGCTCAAAAAACTAAAAACAGAAATACCATTTGACCCAGGAATTCCACTCCTAGGAATTTACCCAAAGAATACAAGTTCTCAGATTCAAGAAGACATATGCACCCCTATGTTTATTGCAGCACTATTTAGAATAGCCAAGATATGGAAGCAATCAAAGTGTCCGTCAGTAGATGAATAGATAAAGAAGATGTGGTACATATACACAATGGATTACTATTCAGTCATATGAAAGAAACAAATCCTACCATTTGCAACAACATGGATGGAGCTGGAGGGTATTATGCTTAGTGAAATAAGTCAGGAAGAGAAAGACAAATACCAAATGATTTCCCTCATTTGTGGTGTATAACAACGAAGCATAACTGAAGGAACAAAATACTACCAGACTCACAGACTCCAAGAAGGAACTAGTGGTTACCAAAGGGGAAGGGTGGGGGAGGGTGGGTGGGGAGAGAGGGAGAAAGGGATTAAACGGTGTCATGATTAGTCCACAAGGTGTGTGGGGGGTCACAGGGAAGACTGTGTAGCACAGAGAAGAGAAGTAGTGACTCTGTGACATCTTACTACTCTGATGGACACTGACTGCAGTGGGGTATTGGGGGTACTTGAAAATAAGGGTGAATGTAGTAAGCACACTGTTTTTCTTGTGAAACCATCATAAGAGTGTATATGAATGATACCTTAATAAAAAAATAAAAATAAAATAAAATACATGCCTACTTAACTTTAAAAAAAATCTATTATATAATATTACATGTAATAGGCAGGCCCAAAGAGAAAGCAGTTGTTATTACGAGAAGCATTAACTTTAGCCAAAAAATTATAAATATAATAATGGTTACATTACCGAAATACCAGAGCTAGTATTTTACTTAGAGGTTACGCCTACTAAAAAAGAAAAGGAGTGGAAGGAGAGAAAGAAATTAAAACTATTGGAAGGAATCTGAAGAATGGATTCAAAATCCAGAAATATGCCAAATATTTTTAAAGGACCAAAATACAATAGAAAATCAAAAGAAACACATTTTTTATTTATTCTTTTGCTGACATGTGTTATAATCTGATACAATCTAATATTTTACACCGGCTATCTTTAAACTTTATAGTTGTTCATGTTAAAATAGCAGTGTCATGTGAACTCTGTCATCCAGTGATGCAGTAAACTAATCTTACCTGGAGTTGATGGTCTTTCAAGCATGTTTAAATGATGGGAAATGAACGCCTGGCTATCATGAACAGTATCCATATCAATCTCCTCCTCGTCTTGAGAATTTGAAAACTAAAACACATACACAGAAAACACAGGAGAGAGCCATTATATCACTCTGCACTTAGATCTTAACTGTTAGAAAAGGTAGTAGAGAGGCCACAGTATATAGCCCTAAACAATCTTAAGAGGAAAAATAGGTTCTTTTTCTCAAAAAGAATTAAGAGAGAAAAGATTATGTGGTACAGCCTCCAAAAGAAGCTGGTTATAAATTGCTGGAAATGTAATAGCAACTAAAATCTATTCCTGTATTGTGGGAAGTAGTAGTAAGCTGTGGTAGATGGTACACACATAGTTCTCCCCTGAACAGAGAAGAAGTATGTGATAACAGACATTAACCAACTGGAATGTCTTAGATGGACATTTGAGTTCTTTTATGATTCAGTCTGTCCCATCTGTTCCTGCTAAGGCAAAACCACGGTAAGTATTCAAAAAGATTTACAAAAGGTGAATATCCTACACTGTTAATACAGGTTTAACCTGTATTTCTTACTCTGATTTTGAGTTTGACTTTACTGCTATCCTCATTCTTCTCCAGTATTTGACCAGGTTCTAGTGGGGACCCCACTGGTATATCAGCCTTCCTCTTCACTCCCTGCTGATGAACTGATACATTACATGATGCTTCCTTGGCAAGGTGATCATCTTCCTGTGGCAATATTCAAGATCAAATTAGATTTCTAAAGACAAGTAGCTCATACTATAAGTGAAAACTAACAGCTACAGCAATCATGCAGATTAGAGCACGCCCAGTGCCTAAAAGTTATCAGCACTGGGCTTAAATAAATTTCACATTTTCCTGTCTACTAGTCTTTTTTTGGAGAAAAGGTAGATATTTAAGTGAACTTTTAGAGATTTTTTAAAATATATTTTTTGGTGTCATTTTCTCCTCTTATCCTGAAGACTGCAAGTATGAATGTAGATAAATTAACATATATGGGTAATAATTATAAACAATTTCATTTCCACAGGTTTATAAATATTCAGATCTGAAAAAGCTCTTTAATGAGACTCTTTTTCTATGAAAAGAATTGTCTTACACCTTCATAACTCAACTCTAGGGCACATTTTAAATTTATAAGTACATTTTTTCAGAAAATCTAGCTGAACAAATAATTTTAAATGATTATTATTAACTAGCATAGAGAGAATCTGAGTTTTAAAGTATCAAAACACCAGTAGGGAACTGCCAGGCAAGTAAGCTGGTCTAAATATTGGTGAAAAATGAAGCTTGATGTATTGGGAACATTTCATCATCAACAGAAAAATAATTTCTGGAAAATTTTCTATGAATCACAGTAAAATGATTGATATGTATCACAAAGGTCTTTTTAGTAATAAAAGTCTGGTAGTATTATTAATGCATAGCCAGAAATAAAAGCTTTTTGAAAGGCAAACACATGTAAGTGTAATGCATAATCTCCTCCCAAATCAGATTACTCATTTACCTGATGATTCATTGTTATTCATTCATTCATTCAATCCTAAAGCATTTCCAGGCACTTACATGTTTACAACTGCACTAGGTATTATACAAAGTATAATAAGAAGAGTAGCCAAAAAAAGCCAGAGCCCCTGTGTTCAAACGGCTTGTCATTACCAAATACGGACAAGGCAGTGTAATATAAAATAAATTAAATATTCCCTTCAGTTTTCTACTACTTGAAGGAATTCTCTGCAAGTACAAAAAATCACCAAGTCATTACCAAAGGAGTAAATGGGCTGACAGTCCATCACTGCTACATGCCACTCACTACACAGCTGTCAGTGGCACTTTACAACTGTTAAGTGCTAAACTAACATCAGCCGGCAGTTTCTAAAATGGTACAAGACACTATAAGGGGCTTTCAACCTTGCCAGTTCAAAGGAAGTAATTCTCTTCTCTAGAAACCTCTATATGATAAAATAAGCCTACACCTTATGTAATAGCATGTTATTCTTACAGGATTCTGAAATCCAACTAGCTGTGTGTGACCACTTGGATTAATCACAGCTTCTTGGTTGCCTGCTATGGCCTCTGGAATTATGGTCGGATTCAAGACAGCTTTTTTCTCCTTCAGATTAAGAACCAACCCAAGCTCTGGCAAGGGTAAGCAGGAAGGTCTACTGAGGCCAAAAAGCGTGAAGTACAAGTCCACAGCACCACACCGTAACCTCCAGTCATGTGAAGTACCTAAGAAATAAATATTCAAGAAATAAAAATCAATATGCACAATATACACTGTTAACTGTTTCAGCAGCTGTACAGAGAGAAGGGATGAAAGGATGCCTAAAAGGAGCCATCTCTTTTAGCATATATGCTCCTGAAGCACACACAAAAGAGCCATCTACTAACCTAGAGCCTACTGGCAAACCCTCTAAGAGATGCCTTATCTCAATAGATATTTAAAAATTCTTACAGAAACAATAAATGTTAGTGAATGAACTAATGCATTTTATAATTGGAAAACATTTTATTATCAGGCCATTCTTCCTACAAAATGAAAATTAGATATTCATTAAAAATGTAATATTCCAAAAACTGTATTTTTTCTGGCTTTGTATCTTCCTTTCAATTCCTCCTCCTTGGTAACTATTCCATATTCATTCATTCTCTGTTCGTCTCGTCTGACTTTCTTCTGTAATAGCCTGTTATGAAGACGGCACTCCATGAGGTTTCATGAACCCTAGCATGTAAAACAAATTCTCCTAGCTTCCAAGTTTATTATGTTCAGGTTTTAAATATAAGAAATCCTACAACTACATGAAATAGCTCACTTCTAAACTTTAACTTATTGTATAGGAGGAAAATATTTTGCTAATAAACACTTTTATATTTGTGTTGTTCTACCAGGTATTTGTTTAAAGAAAAATTAACAAATATAAGCAAACCCCAGAGATGCCAACATGTAATAAAATATGTATTGACCAGAAGACTGCTATGCAGAAATTCAATTTAAAGTAGTTGAGAGACCAGAGGCAAGTTCTATCAATTTCTCTGAGTCTCAGATTTTTCATTTCCAAAATAAGGTTTTTGGTCTCAGACTTTACCTTACCCCATAACAGTGACAGACCAGAGCCCACTGATACCACAGATCTTTCTCACTTCCCTTTTCTTCCCCCACTGGAGCACTCCAGGAAGATACTGCATCAAACAGATCTGACAGATGAAATTTGTCATTAAGTGTTAGGTAATTCCCATGGTTTGTTGGTGGATTTTAAAACAATCTAGAGAATTTAAAGCAAGTGAAAGGCAAAAATATGTAAATTCTTCTAGATAAGCAATATAAACCCCTTAATACTTAATTTTGACCAAGAACTGTGGTTTCAAAAGAGTACCATAATGTTTGAAGAGAAACAGAAAGTAAAGAAGTTACAAATTTTGGACAGCACAAACATTAAACTTTGTTGTTTTCAACAACAAATGTTAAAGTAAGTAAATAAATTGTGATAAAATAGTGATTATGATGAGATATACTCTAACAGAAGTAAATGTATTAATTATATACAATGTAAATCATGTGGGAAGAATTATCATTTTAGTTTGCATTATGTACTACTTCATGCTAGGCACCTTGTATACTACACGCTATTGAACAGCTATTATCAATCTTACTAAGACATCTTCATTGTTGCTACTGTGTGATAAAGTAGGAGAAACGTAATGCTGTTAAGTGCAAGAGGAGGAAGCAGGGGCTCTTCAGGAGGATGAGGCCTTTGTCATAAAAACTATAGAGAAACTAGAAATAGGAAGAACAATACAAAGTGAAAGGATTTCACACTGGAAATCCACTTCCTTCTCAGGAATATAATGGCCTGACATTGCTTAATTTTTCATAAATGTTATATTATTCTTCTCAAAGTATCTTATATATATGTAAAGGTTCCATAAAGGACAGCTATCAGATTCCTGGGCCTTTTATTACAAAGGATTGAGGGTTCAATACTCTGAGAGAAGGGAAGGAACCCTGCCCTAGCCCTGTAAATCTATCTATTCATGGGTGTACCAAGAAAAGGAGTGAATCATAGGCATTTTATCAGTAAAGGAAACTAGAACAGTTTAGGGTACATATACCCTAGAATAAAACTAAACCTTGAAGAAAAGTATCACCTAATTATATCTGCTACAAACAACCATCCTGAACCTTCACATGTTGTAGGTCACTTCAAAATCAGCCAGGCAAATAAGTGTGAATTCCCGAAAGTTTTTTTTGAAAGATTACTATTTTCATATAAAAATGAAAATGGAAAATTGTACATTTTGATGAACTAGAGTGTTCTTTTTCATTTTTTGAAAATCAGCTTAAGGATGATTAGGCTGCCTCCTAATGTGCTCAACTGCTAAATGCACTGAGTCATTTTCTATTTATTATTTCTATTTAAATAGAATTACTTTCTATTTCTACATGGGCTTTCATTTTGGTTTGTTGAAGATTTTGGCAGACCTTCAATTTGGATGGAGGATGGAACATTATTGTTTTATTCCTGAAGGAAATTCTTGCTTGTCTTTGTTTTTCTTCAAAAATTTGACTTGCAATATTAAAATGAAGAGTTGGGAGGAGGGAGCTAAAAAATGAATAGTAGTGCTTCTGTTAAAATTAAAAAAGAGAAAAAAACTCAGAACTCCATTATATTTCAAAATCATAGAATACAATTTTATTGTATTATTATAGTGGAATTAAATTGATCGCTTTAGTGGGAAAAGCACTCCTGCTCTATTTCCAGTTATCCTTGTGATCTTGGGAAGCCAGCTACCTGGGCACTAAAATGAGAACAATTAACTTGGATGATCTTTAAGATCCTCTCAGGGGAGAGAGCATTAAAGATGGCAGTGTGAGAGGTGAGACAAAGGCTTCCTTCTAAAACCGCATATAATATGAAAATATAATTAATACAACTAATCCTGAAAGAGCAACAAGAAAGAGGACTGCACCAAACTGCATACACATGGAGAAAAGAATAAAACTCATGGAACAGGGTAATGTACCAAAGATTCTTTCACTGAGAGAATATTGAGAGAACTGTGTGACCAATCCAAATGCAACAATATTCGCATTATAAGGGTACCAGAAAAAGAAGAGAGAGAAAAAGGGATAGAAAGTGTCTTTGAGGAGGTAACTGCTGAAAATTTCCCCAATCTGAGGAAGGAGATAGTCTTTCAGACCATGGAGGTGCACAGATCTCCCAACACAAGGGACCCAAGGAAGACAAAACCAAGACATACAGTAATTAAAATGGCAAAGACCAAGGACAAGGACAGATTACTAAAAGCAGCCAGAGAGAGAAATAAGATCACATATAAAGGAAAGCCCATCAGGCTATCATCAGACGTCTCAGCAGAAACCTTACAGGCCAGAAGAAAGTGGCATGATGTTTTGAATGCAATGAAGATGAAGCAGAAGGGCCTCAAAACAAGAGTACTTTATACGGCAAGGTAATCATTTAAATTTGTAGGAGAGATTAAACAATTTTCTGATAAGCAAAAGCTGAGAGAATTTACCTCCCACAAACCATCTCTACAGTGTATTTCGGAGGGACTACTACAGATGGAAGTGTTCCTAAGGTTTAATAGCTGTCACCAGAGGTAATAAAACCACAGTAAAGAAAGAACAGTTAATCACTAAGCATGAAAAATTAAATCAACTATCCACAAAGTCAATCAAGGGATAGAAAAAGAATACAGAATACGATATCTAATATATAAAGAATGGAGGAGGAAGAAAAAGGAGGAGAAAAAAATAACCTTTAGACTGTATTTGTAATAGCATATTAAGTGAGTTAAGTTAGACTCTTAGATAGTAAGAAAGTTAACCTTGAACCTTTGGTAACCACGAAACTAAAGCCTGTAATGCTGATAAGTACATACCTATCAATAATCACCCTAAATGTAAATGGTCTGAATGCATCAATCAAAAGACATAGAGTCATTCAATGGATAAAAAAACAACACCCATCTATAATGCTGCCTACAAGAGCCTCTAAACCCAAAGACATACACAGACTAAATGGGAAGGGATGGAAAAAGATATTTCATGCAACTAATAGGGAGAAGAAAGCAGGAGCTGCAATACTTGTACCAGACAAAATAGACTTCAAAAAAAGTAAGTCAAAAGAGACAAAGATGGACATTGCATAATGATAAAGGGGTCAATCCAACAAGATATATGCATTATAAATATCTATTCACCCAACACAGGAGCACCTACATATGTAAAACAAATACTAACAGAATTAAAAGGGGAAACAAAATGCAATGCATACATTCTAGGAGACTTCAACACTCCACTCACTCCAAAGGACAGATCAACCAGACAGAAAATAAGTAACGAGACAAAAGCACTGAAAACACATTAGAATAAATGGACCTAACAGACATCTACAGAACTCTACAACCAAAAGCAGCAGAATACACATTCTTCTCAAGTGCACATGGAACATCTTCAAGAATAGATCATATCCTAGGCCACAAAAAGAGCTGCAGTAAAGTAAAAAAGACTGAAATTGCACCGACCAGTTTCTCAGACCACAAAGGTATGAAACTAGAAGTAAATTATGCAAAGAAAATGAAAAATCCCACAAACACATGGAGGCTTAACAACATGCTCCTAAATAACCAATGGATCAATGACCAAAAAAAAACAGAGTTTAAGCAATATATGGAGACAAATGACAACAATAATTCAACACCGCAAAATCTATGGGATGCAGCAAAGGCTGATCTAAGAGGAAAGTATATTACAATACAGGCGCACCTCAGGAAAGAAGAACAATTCCATATGAACAATCTAAACTCACAATCAATGGAACTAGAAAAAGAAAAACAAATGAGGTCCAAAGTCAGTAGAAGGAGGGACACAGTAAAGATTAGAGCATAAATAAATAAAATCTAGAAAAATAAAACAATAGAAAGAATCAATGAAAGCAGGTGCGGGTTCTTCGAGAAAATAAACAAAATAGATAAACACCTAGCTAGACATACCAAGAGAAAAAAGAGAGTCTACACACATAAACAGAATCAGAAAAGAGAAAGGATATAGCACAAAGGATATCACAGAAATACAAAGAGTTATTGGAGAATGCTATGAAAAATTATATGCAAACTATCACCTAGAAGAAATGGACAACTTTCTAGAAAAATACAACCTTCCAAGGCTGTCCCTGAAAGAAACAGAAAATCTGAACAGACCAATTATCAGCAACGAAATTAAACTGGTAATCAAAAACTACCTAAGAACAAAACCCTTGGACCAGATGGCTTTACAACTGAATTTTTTCAAACATTTAGTGAAGACCTAATACCCATCCCCCTTAAAGTTTTCCAAAGAGTAGAAGAAGAGGGAATACTTCCAAACTCATTATATGAGGCCAGCATCACTCTAATACCAAAACCGGGCAAAGACACCACAAAAAAAGAAAACTACAGACCAATATCCCTGATGAACACAGACGCAAAAATACTCAACAAAATATTAGCAAACCGAATTCAAAAATACATCAAAAGGATCATCCATCATGATCAAGAAGGATTTATTCCAGGGATGCAAGGATGGTTCAACATTCAAAAATCCAGCAACATCATCCACCACATTAACAAAAAGAAGGACAAAAACCACATGATCATCTCATCTCCATAAGTGCTGAAAAAGCATTCAACAAAATTCTACATCCATTCATAAAAAAACTCAACAAATGGGTATAGAGGGCAAGTACCTCAACATAATAAGGGCTATATATGACAAACCCACAGCCAACATTATACTTAACAGCGAAAAGCTGAAAGCTTTTCCTTTAAGATTGGAAACAAGACAAAAATGCCCACTCTCCCCACTTCTATTTAACATAGTACTGGAGGTCCTAGCCACGGCAATCAGACAACACAAAGAAATAAAAGACATCCAGATTGGCAGGGAAGAAGTAAAACTGTCCCTGTTTGCAGATGACATGATATTGTACATAAAAAACCCTAAAAAATTCACTCCAAAACTACTAGACTTAATATCTGAATTCAGCAAAGTTGCAGGATACAAAATTAATGGGCAGAAATGTATGGCATTCCTATACACTAACAATGACCTAGCAGAGAGATAAATCAGGAAAACAATTCCATTAAAGATGCATCAAAAAGAATAAAATACCTAGGAGTAAACCAAGGAAGTAAAAGACCTATACCCTGAACACTACAAGACACTCATGAGAGAAATTAAAGAAGATACCAATAAAAGGAAACACATCCCATGCTCATGGATAGGAAGAATTAATATTGTCAAAATGGCTATCCTGTCTAAAGCATTCTACAGATTCAATGCAATTCCTATCAAAATACCAACAGCATTTTTCAACAAACTAGAGAATATCATTCTAAAATTCATATGGAACCACAAAAGACCCCGATTACCAAAGCAATCCTGAGAAGGAAGAATAAAGCTGGGGGGATTATGCTCCCCAACTTCAAGCTTTACTACAAAGCCACAGTACTCAAGACAATTTGGTACTGGCACAAGAACAGACCCATAGACCAATGGAACAGACTAGAGAGCCCTCATATAAACCCAACTATATATGGTCAATTAATATATGATAAAGGAGCCATGGACATACAATGGGGAAATGACAGCCTCTTCAACAGCTGGTGTTGGCAAAACTGGACAGCTACATGCAAGAGAATGAAACTGGATTATTGTTTAACCCCATACACAAAAGTAAACTCTAAATGGATCAAGGACCTTAATGTAAGTCATGAAACCATAAAAATCTCCTGAATATAAGCATGAGCGACTTCTTCCTGAACGCATCTCCTCGAGCAAGGGAAACAAAAGCAAAAATGAAGTCATGGGACTACATCAAACTAAAAAGTTTCTGAATGGCAAAGGACACCATCAACAGAACAAAAAGGCATCCTACAGTATGGGAGAATATATTTGTAAATGACATATCCAACAAGGGGTTAACATCCAAAATATATAAAGAACTTACACGCCTGTACACCCAAAAAGCAAATAACCCGATTAAAAAATGGGCAGAGGATATGAAGGGACAGTTCTCCAATGAAGAAATTCAGATGGCCAACAGGCACATGAAAAGATGCTCCACATCACTAATCATCAGGGATATACAAATTAAAATCACAATGAGATTATCAACACACACCAGTAAGGATGGCCAGCATCCAAAAGATTAAGACCAAATGCTGGTGTGGATACGGAGAAAGGGGAACCCTCCTACACTGCTGGTGGGAATGCAAGCTAGTTCAAAAATTGTGGAAAGCAATATGGAGGTTCCTCAAAAAACTAAAAATAGAAATACCATTTGACCCAGGAATCCCACTCCTTGGAATTTACCTAAAGAATACAAGTTCTCAGATTCAAAAAGACACATGCACCCCTGTTTATCGCAGCACTATTTACAATAGCCAAGATATGGGAGCAACGTAAGTGTCCATCAGTAGATTAATGGATGAAGATGTGGTACATATACACAATGGAATACTATTCATCCATAAGAAAGAAACAAATCCTACCATTTGTAACAACATGAATGGAGCTGCAGGTATTATGCTCAGTGAAATAAGCCAGGAGGAGAAAGACAAGTACCAAATGATTTCCCTCATTTGTGGACTATAACAACACAGCAAAATTGAAGGAACAAAATAGCAGCAGACTCAGAGACTCCAAGAAGAGATGAGTGGTTAGTTACCAAAGGGGAGGGGTGTGGGAAGGTGGGTGGGGAGGGAGGGAAAAGCGGATTGAGGGGTATTATGTTTAGTACACATGGTATGGGGGATCACGGGGAAAACAGTGTAGCACAGAGAAGGCAAACAGTGAATCTGTGGCATCTTACTACACTGATGGACAGTGTCTGCATTGGGGTATGGTGTGGACTTGATAATATGGGTAAAAGTAGTCACCATATTGTTTTTTCATGTGAAACCTTCATAAGAGTGTATATCAATAATACCTTAATAAAAAATTTTAAAAATAAAAAATAAATAAATTAAATAAAAAAAGATCCCCTCAGGTCTAAAATTCTATTATTTCAAATAAATTAATTCCATTAGAGAGAGGCAATGAACAGCTGCTGATACCTGCCTTCAGTTACAGCATTTTGAAGACCCTTCTTTAATCTTCTAGCTACACCCCCACACCAACCACTTAAATGGCAAGGAATGTTCATAAGTGAAAAACATGTCATTATTCTCTCCTCTTAGGTGAAAATGCTATCTGTTCTGCCCTCTGTAGTTAATACTCTGTGGCCACCCGTGCTTACTTGAATCCAAAGAACACTCAAGGAGAAAGTAAGAACTCAGTATTGATAGTCTATTCAAATCATTAAGCATCTAAAGACAAACCCCAAAAATAGCACATCTGATCCAAAAAAAAAGGTCATTCCTTCATTTTCTGAAACAATTGCTATGAAAGCTGATCAAGCCAAAAAGCTGCTAAGAGGAAGAAAGTTCACTTTGAAAGCCACTGTTGTCAGGACATTTTTCAATAAACCCAGCATGACTGATGACAGAAGCTTGGAAGCCTGGAAATTTCCACTGTCAGAGCAGACCAATACAATTCCCATAGGGTATAGTTCTGCCCTGTTCTTTCTGTCTATCTTACACTAAGTAAAAAGAACAAATTTCATTTATATCCATGTGAGTGTAAATGTATATAGTCTCCTACAAAGAATTAATATGTTTTCATTTTCTTCCACCATTCCTATTTCTAAAAGGGTGGGTTTGGGGGACAGAGAAACTGAGGGGCAGAACTTTGAAATCTGTTAACATCAAAATGGTTTATTTTCTTACTCTGAAACCTGGCAAATCCTACCAAAATGAATTAGAAGTTGTCCCTCATTCCACCCTTAGCATGTACCTGTCAACTTCCAAACACTAAATATTATGATGTAAACAGCCTTCAATGTCCTGAACAATTACATAAATGTTTTTATGTCATTCTTATAGTAATTTGCCAAACACTGAAGAGCAGCTTAGGAACAATGGTTAAATTTTCTTTAAAAATGCTACCTCTTCAATGAATGTCAGTATCTTAAGAAATGAAAAACATTGTTAAGCCGACAAGACCAGAGCAAGGATTTACAAGTAAAATATGAAGCACTAATAAAAATTTCCAATCCTTATGTTTCTATCTTTTTAATTAGTCGTGTTGGCCTACAATCCAGTAAGTCACCTGTAGCTATAAAAGGTAGGATCTCATATGTTCTGAATTTTGAAACATTTTTCTATATGAAAGGAAACTCATTTTTTTCAATAAGAAAAAAAAATACATAGAGCTAATAGAAGCCAGCCAGGTCATAACTCAACCTATTCCTCATTGCCTACAATATAAAACGCAAACTCCTAAAGCCCTCCAGTTTTGTACCCTGATGTATATTTATAGATAACACTCAGTCTTTTCCAAACACCTTTTCAGAACTCAAGGCTTTTATACATAATTCTCTTACATAAAATGCCTTTCTCCTGTAGCAAACTCTCCATTCTTCAAGAGCTAGCTCAAATGTCACCACTCCATGAACACTGTGGCATTCCAGGCAAGGTTCATGGTTCTGTTCTTCAAGTTCCTAGAGTAGTTTATTCTATTTTTTATTTTAGCAACTGCCTATTTGTATTCTAACTTACCTGTTCCTGTAGCTCTCTTGTCCTCACAATAAGTTAATACAAAAGGCACCTTTCTACATTCTACACCCAAAATATAGAATAGGGACGGAGATGCACACACAAAAAAAAACAGGTGAATAAATTGATGCTTGAAACCTTTAGAAAAGGTTGCCCTTAGACAATGTGGCATTAATTAAAAATAACCTATTCAGAGGAGCGATTCAAGATGGTAGTGTGAGAGGTGAGACAGAGAACTGCTCCAAAAACTACACATATTACAAAAATACAGCTAATACAACTAATCCTAAAAGAGCAACAAGAAAGAAGGCTGAACCAGACTGCATACAGCTGGAGAACAGAGCAGACCTCATGAAACAGGGTAACATACCAAAGCCTTGATCCAGTGGGACCCAAGCCCTTCACCACCTCAGCTCACCAGTGGGAGGAAGAGAAACAGAGCGGGTAGGGGGTTGAAGCCTAGGACTGCTGAACACCCAGCCCTGGAGATCTGCTATGGGAGCACAAACCTACATTGCATGGTGCTCTTGAGATTAGTGGGGTTGGAAAGCTAAGACAGGCAGAATACTTAGGGAGACTGAGATTCCAGCCATTTCTGGAGGACAGGGATCCACATCCGGCTGCTCTGGGACAAAGGATAGGAGGGCTGTCTGAGAGCCTTCCTAGCAGCAAGAGGGCTGCTGAAGGGACACGGTTTGCATGGAGCTTGCTGCGCGGGAGAAGGGATAGGTGGACAAGGTTGTCTGGGGCACTCTGCCCACCAGGTTGGGAACTTTCAGCTTCAGACGTTCCATCTCCTGGTTGGCTACTCAGCTCAAAGGCCCCTTACTGTGATACACAGCCTGCTGCGTCTTCCTCCTGGCCTGCAGGCATCCGCTCGCAAACTAGCAGTCTCTGCCCTGGCATCAGGCCAGCCAAAGGGAGGCCCAGCCTACGGCAGCTACAGTTGCAAAGAAGAGAGGCTTACACCTGTGTGAAGCCCACTGGTTGTGACAGTGGAGAGAGGCACTGCAGCCGGGAAGCAGGAAAGAGCTCTTTTCTCCCCACAGGCACAAGCACTGATCCCCTGCAACTCCTGACATCACTCCAGGGGTTGAGCAGCTCCAGAGACTAGAGCTTCTGGGCACTAGAGGGTGTCACATACAAATATGAAACACCAAAGGAACCTGTTTCAAACAAAAATCTCCCAAACACCAGGAAAGGGGCCAAATGAAACTTAACTCACCAATCTCCCTGAAACAGAGTTCAAAATAAAAATCACAAACATGCTCATGGAGGTATAGAAAAATATTCAAGAACTCAGGGACGAATTTAGGATGGAGATTCAATCATTAAGAAATTCCATAGCTGAAATTAAACATACAATGGAGGGATTTAAAAGCAGATTAGATCTACTAGAAGAGACAGCAAATGGAATAGATATTAGAGAGGAGGAATACAAAGAAGTTGAGGCACAGAGAGAAAAAAGGTTATCTAAGAATGAAAGAATATTGAGAACTGTGTGACCAATCCAAACGGAACAATATTCACTTTATAGGGGTACTAGAAGAAGAAGAGAGTGAAAAAGGGATAGAAAGTGTCTTTGAGGAGGAAATTGCTGAAAAATTCCCCTGTCTGGGGAAGGAGATAGTATCTTAGGCCATGGAGGTGCACAGATCTCCCAACACAAGGGACCCAAGGAAGACAACACCAAGACATATAATAATTCAAATGGCAAAGACCAAGGATAAGGACAGACTTTTAAAAGCAGCTAGAGAGAGAAACAAGATCACATACAAAGGAAAACCCATCAGGCTATCATCAGACTTCTCAACAGAAACCTTACAGGCCAGAAGGGAGTGGCATGAAATAGTTAATGTAATGAAACAGAAAAGCCTCGAAGCAAGAATACGCTACCTGGCAAGGTTAGCATGTAAATTTGAAGGAGGGATTTAACAATTTTCAGATAAGCAAAAGCTGAGAGAATTTAACTCCCACAAACCACCTCTAGAGTGCATTTTGGAGGGACTGCTATAGAAGGAAGTATTCCTAAACCTAAATAGCTGTCACCAGGGGAAATAAAACCATAGCATAGTAAAACAATTAATTACTAAGCAACTGCAAAATCAAATCAAATACCCCCAAAGTCAATCAAGGAATAGACAGAGTACAGAATATGATAACTAATATATAAAGAATGGAGGAGGAAGAAAAAGGGGGAAAAAAAGAGAACCTTTAGGTTGTGTTTGTAATAGCATACTAAGTGAGTTAAATTAGAATGTGAAATAGTAAGGGAATTATCCTGAATCTTTGGTAACCATGAATCTAAAGCCTGAAATGGCAGTAAGTACATATTTATGAATAATCACCCTAAATGTAAATGGTCTGAATGTACCAATAAAAAGACACAGACTCAATGAATGGATAAAAAAAAACAAGACCCATCTATATGCTGCCTACAGGAGACTCACTTCAAACCCAAAGACATACACAGACTGAAAGTAAAGGGATGGAAAAACATATTTCATGCAACCAACAGGGAAAAAAAAGCAGGAGTTGCAGTACTTGTATCAGACCAAATAGACTTGAAAACAAAGAAAGTAATAAGAAACAAAGAAGGCAAACAGTGAATCTGTGGCATCTTACTACACTGATGGACAGTGACTGCATTGGGGTATGGGTGGGGACTTGATAATATGGGTAAATGTAGTAACCACATTGTTTTTTCATGTGAATTTCGTAAGAGTGTATATCAATAATACCTTAATAAACAAAAAAAGAGAGACAAAGAAGTACATTACATAATGATAAAGGGGTCAATACAACAAGAGGATATAACTATTATAAATAAATATGCACCCAACACAGGATAACCTACATATGTGAAACAAATACTAACAGAATTAAAAGGGAAAACAGAATACAATGCATTCATTTTTGAAGACTTCAACACACCACCCAGTCCAAGGGACAGGTCAACCAGACAGAAAAGAAGTAAGGAGACAAAGGCACTGAAGAACATATTGGAACACACGGACCTAACAGACATCTACAGAACACTCCATCCAAAACCAACAGGATACACATTCTTCTCAAGTGCACATGGATCATTTTCAAGAATAGAACATATCCTAGGCCACAAAAAGAGCCTCAGTAAATTAAAAAAGACTGAAATTGTACCAAACACCTTCTCAACCACAAAGGTATGAAACTAGAAGTAAATTACACAAAGAAAACAAAAAAGCCCACAAACACATGGAGGCTTAATAACATGCTTCTAAATAATCAATGGATCAATGAGTTAATAAAAACAGAGATCAAGCAATATACAGAGACAAATGACAACAATAATTCAACACCGCAAAATCTGTAGGAAACAGCAAAGGCTGTGCTAAGAGAGTGTATACTGCAATACAGGCCTACCTCAGGAGAGAAGAATAATCCCAAATGAACAGTCTAAACTCACAATTAACAGAACTAGAAAAAGAAGCACAAATGAGGCCCAAAGTCAGTAGAAGGAGGGACATAATAAAGATTAGAGCAGAAATAAATAAAATCAAGAAGAATAAAACAATAGAAAGAATCAATGAAAGCAGAAGCTGGTTCTTCGAGAAAATAAACAAAATAGATAAATCCTGAGACAGACCTATCAAGAAAAAAAGAGAGTCTACACACACAAACAGAATCAGAAATAAGGAAGGAAAAATCACTATGGACACCACAGAAATACAAAGTATTATGAGAAAATACTATGAAAAATTATATGCTAACAAACTGGATAACCTAGAAGAAATGGACAACTTTCTAGAAAAATACAACCTTCCAAGGCTGACCAAGGAAGAAACAGAAAATCTGAACAGACCAATTACCAGCAATGAAATTGAATTGATAATCAAAAAACTACCTAAGAACAAAACTGGACCAGATGGCTTCAGAGCTGAATTTTATCAAACATTTAGTGAAGACCTAATACCCATCCTCCTTAAAGTTTTCCAAAAAGTAAAAGAGGAGGGAATACTTCCAAACTCATTCTGAGGCCAGCATCACTCTAATACCAAAACCAGGCAGAGACTACAAAAAAAAAAATTATAGACCAATATCCCTGATGTACATAGATGCAAAAATACTCAACAAAATATTAGCAAACTGAAGTCAAAAATACATCAAAAAGGTCATACATCACAATCAAGTAGGATTTATTCCAGGAATGCAAGGATGGAACAACATTTGAAAATCTATCAACAGCATTCACCACATCAACAAAAAGAAGGACAAAAACCACATGATCATCTCCATAGATGCTGAAAAAGCACTCGACAAAATTCTACATCCATTCATGATAAAAACTCTCAAAAAAATGGGTATGGAGGGCAAGCACCTCAACATAATAAAGGCCATATATGACAAACCTACAGCCAACATCATACTTAACAGCGAGAAGCTGAAAGCTTTTCCTTTAAGATTGGGAACAAGTCAAGGATGCCCACTATCCTCCTTTTATTCAACATAGTTCTGGAAGTCCTAGCCACAGCAATCAGACAACACAAAGAAATAAAACTCATCGAGAGTGGCATGGAAGAAGTTAAACTGTCCCTGTTTGCAGATGACATGATATTGTACATAAAAAGCCCTAAAGAATCCACTCCAAAACTACTAGATCTAATATCTGAATTCAGCAAAGTTGCAGGATACAAAATTAATACACAGAAATCTGCTGCATTCCTATACACTAATGATGAACTAGCAGAAAGAGAAATCAGTAAAACAATTCCATGCACAATTTCATCAAAAAGATTAAAATACCTAGGAATAAACCTAATGAAGGAAGTGGAAGACCTATGCCCTGAAAACTACAAGAGACTCATGAGAGAAATTAAAGAAGATACCAATAAATGGAAACACATCCCATGCTCATGGATAGTATGAATTAATGTTGTTAAAATGGCCATCTATAGATTCAATGCAATCCCTATCAAAATATCAACAGCATTCTTCAATGAACTAGAGAAAATCGTTCTAAAATTCATATGGAACCACAAAAGACCCCAAATAGCCAAAGCAATCCTGAGAAGGAAGAATAAAGCTGGGTGGATAAAGCTCCCCAACTTCAAGCTCTACTACAAAGCCACAGTAATCAAGACAATTTGGTACTGGCACAAGAACAGACCCATAGACCAATGGAACAGACTAGAGAACTCAGATATAAACCCAAGCATATATGGTCAATTAATATACGATAAAGGAGCCATGGATATACAATGGGGAAATGACAGCCTCTTCAACAACTGGTGTTGGCAAAACTGGACAGCTGTATGCAAGAAAATGAAACTGGATTACTGTCTAACCCCATACACAAAAGTAAACTAGAAATGGATCAAAGACCTGAATGTAAGTCATGAAACCATAAAACTCTTAGAAGAAAACAGCAATAATCTCCTGAATATAAACACGGGCAACTTTTTCCTGAACGAATCTCCCCGGGCAAGGGATACAAAAGCGAAAATAAACAAATGGGACTACATCAAGCTAAAAGGCTTCTGTACAGCAAAGGACACCATCAGAAGAACAAAAAGGCAACCTACAGTATGGGAAAATATATTTATAAACGACCTATCTGACAAGGGGTTAGTATCCAAAATATATAAAGAACTCACACACCTCAACAACGAACAAGCAAATAACCCAATTAAGAAATGGGCAGATGATATGAATAAACAATTCTCCAAAGCAGAAATTCAGATGGCCAACAGGCACATGAAAAGATGCTCCACATCACTAATTATCAGGGAAATGTAAATTAAAACCATAATGAGATACCACCTCACAGCAGTTAGGATAGCCAGCATTGAAAAGACTAAGAACAAGAAATGTGGTGAAGATGCGGAGAAAGAGGAACCCTCTTACACTGCTTGTGCGAATGTAAATTAATTCAGCCATTGTGGAAAGCAAATTGAGGTTCCTCAAAAAACTAAAAATAGAAATACCATTTGGCCCAGGAATTCCACTCCTAGGAATTTACCCTAAGAATGCCGTAGCCCAGTTTGAAAAGGACATATGCACCCCTATGTTTATCGCAGCACTATTTACAATAGCCAAGAAATGGAAGCAACCTAAGTGTCCATCAGTAGATAAATGGATAAAGAAGATGTGGTACATATACACAATGGAATACTACTCAGCCACAAGAAACAAATCCTACCATTTCCAACAACATGGATGGAGCTAGAGGGTATTACGCTCAGTGAAATAAGCCAGGTGGAGAAAGACAAGTACCAAATATTTCCCTTATTGTGGAGTGTAACAATGAAGCATAACTGAAGGAACAAAAACCGCAGCTGACTCACAAACTCCAAGAAGGGTCTAGTGGTTACCAAAGGGGAGGCATGGGGGAGGGTGGGTGGGGAAGGAGGGAGAAGGGGATTGAGGGGTATTATGATTAGTATACATGGTGTGGGGGGATCATGGGGAAGACAGTGTAGCACAGAGAAGACAAGTAGTGACTCTGTAGCATCTTACTATACTGATGGACAGTGACTGCAATGGGGTATTGGGGGGACTCGATAATATGGGTGAATGTAGTAACCACATTGTTTTTCATGTGAAACCTTCTTAAGAGTGTATATCAATAATAGCTGAATTAAAAAATTGTAAAAAAAATTCTTTCTTCACTGACATAATATGCTCTTCTGTATATTTTAAATGGGCTTAATGAATTTGATAATATGCAGTCAATACATCTCAAAATACATTTTGGAATAAAACAAATAAATAATGGAAATAATTAAATACCTATTGTTCACAGTTCTCTGTATGTAAACTAAGATAATGTTTATCTCATGTGACAGATAACCTAGAAGCTGCAATAAGAAGTAAAGTGCAGACAGAGTTCAGGTGGACTGAGGGACTTTATCTAATGTTCTAGCTCCCTTTGTTACAAGTAAATTCTCATTACTATTCCTTAAAACAGTAACTATTAAGAAGATAAAAGCAATGTTAAAATTCTCATGATAATTTAAAGTGCTATTTTAACACCTTTAGTACAAATCCAACTATATGCAAACACAATTTTTTTTCCCTAAAGGCCAAATATATTGAAATCTAAATAATGGGAATGTAATAGAATTATGTAGTATTTTCCAAATTTTGTTATTTTATTCAGATAATCACATATTGTAATATAATTATATAATTGTTACCATAAGAAAAGGAAACTAAAAATCATCAGTCAAGGATTTCCTAAGTCAGATTCATTCATTTATCTCAGAGGCTCACACTTGAAAGGGAAATGGAATAATCCTCTAATCAATCTCCCCTGCCTAATGTCTAATGTTCTCCAAAAACATTAAAAACCAAAGGAAATCAAAAAAAACCCTCCCAATTATACATGGCACTCCCAATGATCATATCACTCCCTTTATTTATAAATCCAAAGAGCTAAGCAATACATTGTTTATGCCTACAGCATCACTGATCTGTTTTGTTTAGTTTACTGTTACCAAGAATTCCAAACCAAGGCAGCAAGTGTACTTTATACTGAACACTACCAAAATTAAATACTAAACATCAGTCAGGGCTTGAATTGGAAGCTACAACCTTCCAATGGGCTTCAAATGTTTTATAGAAATTGTCCCATAAATCTTTAAGACACACATTTGTCCAAGAAATTGTTCCTAGAAGGTGATGAGAAGTCTCTGTATTTCATTATCCTTTTCTCAAAGTTATATTTCATCATGGTCATGGGGTCAGGCATTCTTGTTAAGAATATACTCAACACAGTACAGCTCATGCCACATACTAAGTGCTGAGCAATCCTTTTCAAGTTCCTGAGTTTGTGTGCTCGTCCCCTGAATCTAAATGACAGTAATCATAACATCCTTTAAGGTAACCACAAATAGCAAAATATAAAACATTATATAAACAGCAGCATTCTTCTAGGAATTAAGGAAAATATTAGAAAAACAATTTGGCAATGCTGGTATAAACTTGGCATTTAGTTGTGATTCAATGAAGTAGCCACTAAAGAAACGGGAAGGACAAGTTTATTTTCCTATATTCTTGAGAGAAAATAAAATAACATACTTACTAGAATGAATATCCACTGCTCTCTCACGATCTATCTGTAAGTTTGTCTTTATGCAAAACATATTTCAGCCTAGCTTCTGATACAATTTCAATATGTCAAAGACATTAAATTTTAACTATATACAACATTTGCAAGTCAATAGGAAAAGACCAATCATTCAATGAAATGAAAATGGCAAAGAATATGATCAACAAAATAGGAACTACAAATAGCTCAAATATATGAGGCATAATGTCATTACTATACTAGTATAACATTTTTGACTACTTAATATAGACTATACACTGTGCTTTACAAATATGAGCTCATTTAATTTTCATTTTCAGAAGTAGGTATCATCATCACCTCCATTTTATAAATGAAAAAGCATAGCTAATTAGGCCAGTCACACAGAGAGTAAATCATTCAGCTGAGATTTGACCCTCAACAAACTGGTTCCAGAGCTTGTGCTTAGGAGCACTAATATCCTGCCTCTTGACATCACTCAAATAATGTAAATTGAAACTGTGATGGGATACCATGATCTCCAAGGTGCAGAAGAGTAATATGTATTGCTCCTGAAAAGATACACAAGAAATTTGTTCCTCTGGGAAAAGTCACTAGGCAGGTATGGGAAAGAGGTGGGAAAACTTACTTTTCAACCCTTTGTAACCTTCTGAAATAAAAATAACAATACCTTATAGGTTCCTGTTTATAGCTCTTCAAACATTTGAGACACTTATACATAAATTTAATATTTTTATTTCCTCAACCACCCTGTGGGGCAAAGTGATTGAATATATGCTCAGCAAATGATATCACACCCACCACTCTGAAGGTAGGTGTGATAAGCATCCTACTTAAAAAAGAGGTAGGAAGCAAAAATTAACCACAGTTCTTTAAGTATTGAAAAACCTGTCGCAAATGAAAATACTCCAATAATAAAACAATTTTTTAAAGCCACTACTGCCTCACCAGAATTCATAAGTTTCCAAAGTTGATCTACCAAGGCTTCATTGCATAAGGGAGAGTCCATGTTCTTAGTAAATGGTGGGTTCTTAGTCAACATGTTTAGAATCTTATGTCTGAAAGATAAAAGAAAAATTAATTTTTTGCTGACCATTAAATAAAAACATTTGAAAATTATCTGCAGTTCCTCCTTCCTATTTTATCATCTTCCTTCTTAGATCTAGCTTGGTGTTTAAGTTTAGTTTCATTTAAAAAGACATTATGTTACATCCTATACATTTACTACTATTTTTTCACTAAAAACTTCTGGTAGGTCCTTTCTAAAATCATCTTGGTGTACAATGAGGTCCTCTAAAACCTGTACCAACTTACACATCCCACTTGTAAAATGAACATTTTACTCTCCGTAGTGCAGGATAATTTTAAATACGGAAATTGCAAAAAGTTTTCCTCAGAATAAGCTGAGGTTTAGTAGTATAAGTAGTATACTCACACGGGGTAGCAAACTCCACTACTCGGAATTTTTATCTCATGTGAGAGGCTACCTGAACACATTATGAAGTCTTCTGAAAAACAGGGCAATGTGATCAAAAATATACAATTCTATGAGTAGGAAATACCATAAAAAGAGAAAGGCAAAAGAAAAGAAGAAGCAAAGAAGTCATTGCAGTAGTCCAGCTTTTAGAGATGGGATAAAAGCCAGGCCTAGTATTAGGTCTGAGGAACTCAAGACCTCAGGGTATTGGTATGCTTGGACATAACTGAGGAAGAAAGGGACGTAGGCTGTAATTTTGAGATTAGCAAAACCTTAGAGAAAGAGAAAAAAAAAAGGAAATTTTTACATTTAACTCTCTTTAGTAAGGTATTAAATTGGATTTGAACTTGAGAAGGAGATGAGAAAATAGTAGAACTGGTAGGTTATAGTTTCTAAGTCACTTAACCCCTTTTGGCTTCAATTTCATGTCGGAAAACTGAAAGATGTAGTTTTTCACTGTTAACATCCTTAAAATTTCATGCCTTGAAATTTTAAGACTCTATGAAAGACTGGGAAAGCTATGAGAACACAAAGTGAAATACAGTTAGAGATGTAATTTACAAATAGGTAATATGAAAGGTGTTACACATTTATAGATATTTCATATCCATATTTTCATATGTTTATGGAAAAACACAATCCTGTCCTTAAGGACCTCAAAATCTATTCATAAGAATAGATCAGTTTTACAGGTAAATAACATCTTTAAAATAATGTGGCTGAGCTTGCTCTTTAGAGCATGTTAATGTTAATATACTTTTAATTTGCATGAAAAAGCTAATCTTCTATCAGGCTGCTTTCCCAATTATTCCAAATACCAAAACAAACCCAATTACCCCAAATACCTCAAAGTGGTAAGGCTCAATTAATAAAACTTTATGGTAATTTACTCTCAGATCATTAAAAACTTTTTAAAGACAGTCCAATGAATTAGGGTGCTCTGGGGATATCCTTGAAATTATAAAAAATGCAAAAGAGCAAAAATGATTAGTATAATTATTACTTTTAGCAAATTATACATCCTTTTGAAAGTTTAATTTCTCCTTACAGTTTAGATGATAGAAGAAAGAATTTTACAAGAAATATTTATAAACTACTAAACATTCAAAGCAATATCCAGAGGAGATAAAGTTTAAGGAAAGACTGAGAATGTTATGCTTAATTTTTCAGAGATTAAACATCAAAATTCACAAAAAACATATGCAGACATCTGAAACAGACCAGAAACAAATCCTGAGAAAGTCATGGGTTTATGTTATGTTCATAACAGAAAAAACATATTACTTCCCAAACACCTGAGAATTTCTTAGTGAGCTAGTGCAATCCCATTGCTAAACACTATTAATAAGAAATGGAGTCAAATCAAAACCAATGTTCAAAATCTCTCAGGAAAAAAGCACTGGATGTTTGTCCCCTGAGGAACTAACTGATACATTGTCATCATATTTATGCTTGATTCTAAAATGAGAATGTCATCTTTAAAATAAACCTACCCAACCTAAAGCAAGGTTCTTCCTATCAATATAAAAAGTATGTATATGCATAGAAATGACTGTAAAGCAATAATCCAAAATGCTGAATTGTTGTTTCTGGTTGAATTAATTATACACTCTTTATACATCTTCTTCTTAATGTGATTTTATATTTTTCCAAATTTGTATGAGTAATTTAAAAAGTTCTCATTGAAAAGGAATTGTAATTTTCAAATGTAAATTTCATTTTAAACAGTGTACTAGTTTAAGTACTTATTTCAAAACAATGCACCTAGATTATTATCTTATCAGGCATGTAAAATGAACAGCAAACTTCATGGGGGGAAAAAACAGTGTTAGTAATTTATCAGGTAAATATACAGTTTACAAAAGTGTATTTATTTAGTTTAAATTTTTAACATATCTTAATGAAGAGCTGATTTACAATCTGAAAATCTATTGAGAGAGGACAAGGAAAGTAGACAACCTTATTACTATATTTTGAAACTGAATCCAACATAAAAGACTGACAGCTTTCCAAAACATTTTAAAATAATAAAGTTTTTTTCTATATACTGTTGTCAACATAGAGCTAAAATCATTCTTCTTTAACATTTGAATTAAGTTAAACACATATATGATTAGAGGAAAAAGGGAAAAGTTGTATCCAGCCACTTGTTTAACATATTTATTTAACCAACTAATTGCAAGGCATTATGTTATGTGCTAGACATACAGTGGCAAAAGGAGTCATGGTCCCTGCCTTTTTTGGAACTACATTCACGTGGGGAGACAGAAACAATCAGATAATCAAACTATAACATTAATATTTAAATACAGGAAGTAGTTGAGTATAGGAAGAACTTCAGGATTTTATGGGTGATTCTGACTTGAGGCACCTGACCTAGTGTGGAGAGTCAAGGAAGCATCCTTGCAGAAATGATGTTCTTACCTCTACCTCACAAAGGAGGTAATTAGGGTTTTTTCCCTCCAGACTTTAAGGTGTTCACCCCAAAATTATACAGAGCTTTATCTAATTCTACCAAACTCAGTAACTCTTGACATATGTAACAATACAGAAATAGAAAATCAATATATATTTTTAAACTTCTTATTGAAAGCCATTTTATCATTAGGAGTAAAAAAAACCCAAGGATTATAAAAATAAAATACTTGTATTTGGGCTAGGACAGAGTAATGCCACCATTTTTAGAAGACACAAATGTTGCCTATCTTTAAAATTAAAAATTCTATCCAATTAACACAGCAGAATATAGTAATTCTGTATGTGGGTCACTTAATGACTATAAGAAAAAGCAATAGAACAGACTAGGGACTGCAAAAGGCCAGGGAATAGGTAAAATGGGTGAAGGGGGTCAAAGGGTATAATTTCCAGTTATAAAATAAATAAGTCATGGGGATGTAATGTACACCATGGTGACTACACTGAATAATACTGTGTTCCACATTTGAAAGTTGCTGAGAAAAAATCTTAAAAGTTCTTATCACAGGGAAAAAAATGTGTAACTATGTTGACAGATGTTATTTTTTTCATAATTTTGCAATATATACAAATATCATCATAATGTACTTCTGAAACTAAAATGTCAATTATACCATAAATAAATAAATAAATGGGAAAAAAGCAAAAAGGAATGATGGGGACAAAATCAAAAGGACATAATTCCTATTCACAGTATAAAAAAACAGAGAAAGAAATGCAAAAATAGAGATAGATGTCTGAAGACACCAAAAGTATACACACACAGTAACTGCTGTGTGGTAACACTTTTACCCTGTGACCATTCACTGCCATTAAGGATTTTTAAGACATCTTGAATTTCAACCATGAGTGTAACAATGGGCTAAACTAAACACTATTTAAGAAAAGCCTAAGAGGTTCCCTGTTGGTGATATAAATAAGTAACATCAATTAAGAAGAAAATATGTCAAAAATAATCATGAAATATCTTTAAGTAGATTTTCTGCTCAGATTGTAAATACAATGCTCTTGAAATTTGAATGATATTAACAGTTTCCATAATATTTCAAAAGCTATCATTTAGATCATACAGCATATAATTTAGAAACATAGTAACTTTGAGTATTACACATTATATACTAAAAATGGTCTTCAAAACATAATTCCAAGATCTCATAAACAAGATCTCATATTAATGTTAGTCCTGTTGATGTGAACTGAAAACATAAAATACATGATAAGCTTTACTTATACTGTATATACACTTTCTGCTCCTACTTGCTATCAGCAGGAATTTATTATAAACTTTCAAATGCCTAAGCTCTGTTAGGTAAGATATGAGGCCTGTTTCCTGCCCATCCTCTTTTATGAATATGTACTTTAAAATGGGTAGTTATGAGACTTTTATCCATGTCAACTTTACCTTTAGTATACATCAATCAAAAGGACAAATCACAATTTAGATCATTAGATCACAAATCAAGAAATATGAAATATGAACAGCAAAACTTTGTACAAAGAATATTTATATAATAAGTACTGTTTGAAACACTGAAATATAAGGTGACTTACCCAAGAATTCACTGTTATAACCAACCTGAAAACCACTGTTGGCTAGAGATAATGTCTTCATTAGGGACCTGAAATTGCTTATGTGATTCCTCAAACAAAGATGCATTTCGGTGAGGTGAGAAGGGAGAGTTTATTTGCATGTTTTCTTACAAGAAAATAACTATCTGCCAATTGATGTATAAAGTTGAGCAAAAAAATTAATGTCCCTAGGTCTATGTTCTTGTTTCTAGTTGGACTGGCTATAATCCAAGTTACTTCCAGCTTTCAAATTTTACTTATGAAATCAGAATATTAAAACAAACAAAAATTTGAGAATCTACTATGTGCAAAGAAAGGGAAAAAAAAAATGGTTAAAAATTTAAACGAAATTGTTACTGTGTCAGGACTGGGATTTTTCTTTCATATTTCCTAATTTTCTAAACTTTTAATAATGTTGTATTACATGTTTTAAATCCCAAGTCTATTTAATAAAAATATAATTTCTATGTAAGACAGAAAAGAAGCAAATGGGATACACCAAAACATCACTAATAATTGCTTTTAAAATAGAATGAATCAATCAATATAGAGGTTTCATAATTTTCTATATGTAAGACATCCTCTGTGTACACAATCATTATATAAACTTTTAAGTTACAATAGAAATCACATGTTAAATTGCAAGGAAAAAACATTAATAATACATCTTTTAAATGTCTTTCTAAAGGCAAATGAAAAAATAAATAAAATTAAAAAAATGAATAAAAAAATAAAAATAAAAAACATGAATAAATTAATAACATATAGTTTTATTATCAAAATAAAGACCTGTTTCATGCATAATCTTCTGAAATCATTCAATTTACTTTAAGACTTACAAAAACAAATACTAATAGCATAAAAACTAACCTTACATAGGGTACAGGATCATTCTGAATCATATTAAGTAGCCATTGCAGTTCTTCATAACTCCTGTCCACTAAAAATAAAAATAAGGAAATATATTTGTTGTTAATTATAACAAATTAAATAACCAGTAACAAACTGAGTTTACACTTAACATTTAGGACTCAGCCTCCCTAGATTTCCATCAAAGTAGAAGGCTAAGCAACTGCTTATATGTTTTTATTCAATAGACCAGTTTGTAAATTTTATGAGTACTGTGCTATATATATAGACAGCCAAAACATAACAGGACCAAGCACATAATTTTCCCTAAACCTCAAATCAATGGCAAATATAACATAAGGGAAACGATAATTTATTAAAAATCCCTAAATTAGAGATGATTACCTCCAAATGGAAAAATAATATATTTAAATAAAATTGTGGTTCTAGGTGCTTAAACTGAATTATTGAGATGTTTGCTACGCAATGGTATCTCAACCATGTTATACAGTATGTAAAACTGTTTTTGCCAACTGGTTTCCTTCGTTTAAAACTAAAAAGCAGCCTTACCTTTTCAACATAACATGCAATTAAAAGAAGTATGGTAAATATAACTGATTCTAACAAAATGACCATTAGCTATTTCCATTCACCTTTTCAACAAATTTTGCTTTTATATGGAAAGATTTTAATATTTCCAATATTTTCCATTTTTTCATTTTCTAATTAGCTGGGTTCATGGGTCACATTTAAACACCTCTCAATTACATTATTATTACTCTTTTGAAAGGCATATTAGCATTCTATTTCATTTCACATAGTACTAATTTATGAAATCTTATTTATGTGACAGTGAACATTGTTCATATACCTTGGAAAGAATATCCTTTCCCCATGATAATCACAAGCAACTTCTGTTGCTATTTTGCTCCTTGTTTTGCTTTGTTTTTAAATTCCACAAATTAGGTGAAATCATATGATATTTGTCTTTCTCCACCTGGCTTACTTCAGTGAGTATAATACCTTCCAGATCCATCCATGTTGCAAATAGCAGGATCTTTTTATTATGGCTGAATAATATTCCATTGTGTATATGTACCACAAATTATTTATTAGTTCATGTATTGATGGACACTTTGGTTACTTCCTTATCTTGGCTACTGTAAATAATGCAGCAATAAAAACAGGGGTGCATGTATCTTTTTGAATCAAGGATTTTGTTTCCTTGGGGTAAATTCCCAGAAGTGGAATTACTGGATCAAAAGGTACTTCTATTTTTAGCCTTTTTGTGGAACCTACATACTGCTTTCCATAGTAGTTGCACCAATTAACATTCACACATACAGTGAAGCAAGGTTCCTGTTTCTCCATACTTTCACCAACACTTGCTACTTTTTCTCTTTCTGATAGTGGCCATTCTAACTGGTGTGAGGTGATATTTCATTGTGGCTTGAATTTGCATTTCCCTGATGATTCGCAATCTGACTGGCCATCTGTATTTCTTCTTTGAAGAAATGTCTGCTCAGATCATCCACCCATTTTTTAATCATGTTATTTTATTTGTTTTTTGGGTGTTGAGGCAAGTGAGCTCTTTATATATTTTGGGTGTTAACCCATTATCTGATAAATCATTTACCAATATATTCTCCAATATAGTAGGATGTCTTTTTATTCTGCTGATGGTGTCCTTTACGGTACAAAAATTTTTAGTTTGATGTAGTCCCACTTGTTCACTTTTTGTTTCCCTTGCCCAAGCAATGTGTTCAGGAAAAAATTGCTTATATTTATGTTCAAGAGATTTTTGCCTATGTTTTCTTCTAAGTGTGCTATGGCTTCATATCATATATTCAGGTCTTTGATCCACTGCAAGTTTACTTTTCAGTATGTAGTTAAGCAATACATTAGTATCATTCTCCTGCACGTAGCTGTCCGGTTTTGCCAACACTTAAGGAAGAGGCTGTCTTTTCCCAATTATATATTCACGGTTCCTTTATTGGATACTAATTGACAATATATGCATGGGTTTATATCTGGGCTCTCTATTCTATTCCACTGATCTCTGGATCTGTTCTGTACCAGTACAATATTGTTCTGATTACTGTAGCTTTGTAATATAGCTTGAAGTCAGGGAGTGTAATACGCCCAGCTTTGTTCTTCTTTCTCAGGACTACTTTGGCTAACTGGGGTCTTTTGTGGTTCCATAAGAATTTTTTTTATATAACTTATTTTGGAATCATTAATCTACAATTACATGTGCAAAATTATGGTTATTAATCAGGTCCCCCCCACCAACCACATTACAGTCACTGTCCATCAGCGTAGTGACATGCTATAGAATCACTACTTGTCTTCTCTGAGTTGTACAGCCCTCCCCATACCCCCCCTACATTACACCTGCTAATCACACTGCCCCTTTTTCCCTCTTCTCACTCCCTGCCCACCCATCTTCTCCCATCCCTTTCCCTTAGTAAATATTAGTCGGTTCTTGGGTTCTGTGAGACTGCAGCTGTTTTGTTCCTTCAGTTTTTTTCTTTGTTCTTATACTGCACATATGAGTGAAATCATTTGATACTTGTTTTTCCGCTTGCCTTATTTCACTGAGCATAATACCCTCTAGCTCCATCCATGTTGTTGCAAATGGTAGGATATGATTTCTTCTTATGGCTGAATAGCATTTCACTGTGTATATGTACCACATCTTCTTCATCCATTCATCTACTAATGGACACTTAGGTTGCTTCCATTTCTTGGCTACTGTAAATAGTGCTGTGATAAACATAGGGGTGCCTATGTCTTTTTCAAACTGGGCTGCTGAAGTCCTAGGATAAATTCCTAGGAGTGGAATTCCAGGGTCAAATGGTATTTCTATTTTGAGTTTTTTGAAGAACCACCATACTACTTTCCTCAATGGTTAAACTAATTTGCAATCCCACCAGCAGTGTAGGAGGGTTCCCTTTGTCCACATCCTTGCCAAAATTTGTTGTTGTTTGTGTTTTGGATATTGGCCATCCTCACTGGTGTGAGGTGATATCCCATTGTGGTTTTAATCTGTATTTCTCTGATGATTAGTGATGTGGAGCATCTTTTCATGTGCCTCTGGACATCTGAATTTCTTCTTTGGAGAAGTGTCTATTCATGTTCTCTGCCCATTTCTTAATTGGATTATTTGTTTTTGTTTGTTAAGGTGCGTGAGTTCTTTATATATTTTGGATGTGAACCACTTATCAGATACATCATTTATGAATATATTCTCCCATAATGTACGATGTCTTTTTGTTCTACTGATTGTGTCCTTTTCAGCCTGATATACTCCCACTTACTCATTTTTGCTTTTGTTTCCCTTGCCCGGGGAGATATGTTCATGAAGAAGTCGCTCATGTTTATGTCCAAGAGATTTTTACCTATGTTTTTTTCTAAGACTTTTATGGTTTCATGACTTACATTCAGGTATTTGATCCACCTTGAGTTTACCTTTGTGTATGGGGCTAGACAGTAGTCCAGTTTCATTCTCTTACATGTAGCTGTCCAGTTTTTCCAACACCAGCTGCTGAAGAGGCTGTCATCTCCCCATTGTATATCCAAGGCTCCTTTATCAAATATTAATTGACTGTATATGTTGGGGTTAATGTTCGGATTTTCTATTCTGTTCCACCGGTCTGTGGGTCTGTTTTTGTGCCAATACCAAATTGACTTGATTACTGTGGCTTTGTAGTAGAGCGTGAAGTCAGGGAGCGTAATTCTCCCTGTTTTATTCCTCTTTTTCAGGATTGCTTTGGCTATTCAGGGTCTTTTGTGGTTCCATATGAATTTCAGAATTATTTGTTCCAGTTCATTGAAGAATGCTGTTGGTAGTTTGATAGGGATTGCGTTGAATCTGTAGATTGCTTAAGGTAGTATAGCCATTTTGACAATATTCTTCCTAACCAAGAGCATGGGATGCATTTCCATTTGTTGGACTCCTTTATCATTATGTAATGTCCTTCTTTATCTCTTGCTACTTTCTTCATTTTGAAGTCTAGTTTGTCTGATACAAGTACTGCCACACCTGCTTTAATTTCACTTAGGAGTGTCTTGTAGTTTTCAGAGTACAGGTCTTTCACTTCCATCGTTAGGTTTATTCCTAGGTATTTTATTCTTTTTGATGCAATTGTGAATGGAATTGTTTTCCTGATTTGTCTTTCTGTTAGCTCATCGTTAGTGTAAAGGAAAGCAATAGATTTCTGTGTGTTAATTTTGTAACCTGCAACATTGCTGAATTCAGATATTAGTTCTAGTAGTTTTGAAGTGGAGTCTTTAGGGTTTTTTATATACAATATCATGTCATCTGCAAATAGTGACAATTTGACTTCTTCTTTACCAATCTGGATGCCTTGTATGTTTTTGTTTTGTCTGATTGCTGTGGCTAGGACCTCCAGTACTACGTTGAAAAACAGTGGAGAGAGTGGGCATCCCGGTCTTGTTCCCGATCTTAGATGAAAAGCTTTCAGCTTCTCGCTGTTATGTATGATGTTAGCTGTGGGTTTGTCATATATGGCCTTTATAATGTTGAGGTACTTGCTGTCTATACTCATTTTGTTGAGAGTTTTAATCATGAACGGATGCTGAATTTTGTCAAATGCTTTTTCAGCATTTATGGAGATGATCATGTGGTTTTTGTTCTTCTTTTTGTTGATGTGGTGGATGATGTTGACGGATTTTCGAATGTTGTACCATCCTTGCATCCCTGAGATGAATCCCACTTGACCATGGTGTATGATCCTCTTGATATATTTTTGAATTTGGTTTGCTAATATTTTGTTGAGTATTTTTGCATCCACGTTCATCAGGGATATTGGTCTGTAATTTTCTTTTTTGGTGAAGTCTTTTCCAGGTTTTGGTGTTAGAGTGATGCTGGCTTCATAGGATGAGTTTGGAAGTATTCCCTCCTCTTCTATTTTTTGGAAAACTTTAAGGAGAATGGGTATTATTTCTTCTCTATATGTCTGGTAGAATTCAGAGGTGAGTCCATCTGGTCCAGGGGTTTTGTTCTTGGGTATTTTTTTGATTACCGATTCAATTTCATTGCTGGTGATTGGTTTGTTTAGTTTTTCTGTTTCTTGGTTGGTCAGTCTTGGAAGGTTGTATTTTTCTAAGAAGTCCATTTCTTCTAGTTTTTCAAGCTTGTTAGCATATAGGTTCTCATAATATTCTCCTATAATTCTTTGTATTTCTGTGGGGTCTGTTCTGATTTTTCCTTTCTCATTTCTGATTCTGTTTATGTGTGTAGATTCTCTTTTTCTCTTAATGAGTCTGGCTAGGGGTTTATCTATTTTGTTTATTTTTTCAAAGAACCAGCTCTTGGTTTCATTGATTTTTTCTGTTGTTTTATTCTTCTCAATTTTATTTATTTCTTCTCTGATCTTTATTATGTCCCTCCTTCTGGTGACTTTGGGCCTCATTTGTTTTTTTTTTCCAATTTCAGTAATTGTGTCTTTAGACTATTCATTTGGGATTGTTCTTCCTTCTTTAAATAGGCCTGGATTACAATATACTCTCCTCTAAGAACTGCCTTTGCTGGGTCCCACAGAAGTTGTGGCTTTGTGTTGTTGTTGTCATTAGTCTCCATATATTCTTTGATTTGTTTTGATTTGGCCGTTATCCCATTGATTAATTAGGAAAATGTTGTTAAGTCTCCATGTATTTGTGAGCCTTTTTGATTTCTTTCTAAAGTTTCTTTCTAGTTTTATACCTTTGGGATCTGAGATCTTGGTTCGTAGAATATCAATATTTTTGAATTTACGGAGGTTCTTTTTGTGGCCTAGTATGTGATCTATTCTGGAAAATGTACCATGTGCACTTGAGAAGAATGTGTATCCTGCTGCTTTTTGGTACAGAGTTCTGTAGATGTCTGTTAGGTCCATCTGTTCTAGTGTGTTGTTCAGTGCCTCCGTGTCTTTACTTATTCTCTGGTTGATCTGTTCTTTGGAGTGAGTGGTGTGTTAAAGCCTCCTAAAATGAATGCATTGCTTTCTATTTCCTCCTTTAATTCTGTTAGTATTTGTTTCACATATGCTGGCGCTCCTGTGTTGGGTGCATATATATTTATAATGGTTACATCCTCTTGTTGGATGGACTCCTTTATCATTATGTAATGTCCTTCTTTTTCTCTTGCTACTTTCTTCATTTTGAAGTCTATTTTGTTTGATACAAGTACTGCCACACCTGCTTTTTTCTCTTTGTTGTTTGCATGAAATATCTTTTTCCATCCCTTCACTTTTAGTCTGTGTATATCTTTGGGTTTGAGGTGAGTCTCTTAGAAGCAGCATATAGGTGGGTCTTGCTTTTTTATCCATTCTGTTACTCTGTGTCTTTTGATTGGTGCATTCAGTCCATTTACATTTAGGGTGATTATCCATAGATATGTACTTATTGCCATTGCTGGCTTTAGATTCATGGTTACCAAAGGTTCAAGGGTTGCTTCTTTACTATCTAACCATCTAACTTAACTTTCTTGTTAAGTTATTGTAAACACAGTCTGATGTTTCTTTATTTCTCTCCCTTCTTATTCTTCCTCCTCCATTCTTTATATACTAGGTGTTTTATTCTTTGCCTTTAGTTAGTATTTGGATGGTCTGCTTTCTTTTATATGATTTTATTTTCTCTGGTGACATCTTTTTAGCCTTAGGAGCACTTCCAGCCAGAGCAGTCCCTTTAAGATAAACTGTAGAAGTGGTTTGTGGGAGGCAAATTCCCTCCCCTTTCGCTTGTCTGGGAATTGTTTAATCCCTCCCTCAAATTTAAATGATAATCATGCTGGATACAGTGTTCTTGGTTCAAGGCCCTTCTGTTTCATTACGTTAAATATATCATGACATTCTCTTCTGGCCTGTAAGATTTCTATTGAGAAGTCTGATGATAGTCTGATGGGTTTTCCTTTGTAGGTGATCTTTTTCCTCTCTCTTGCTGCCTTTATTACTGTGTCCTTGTCTTTGATCTTTGCTATTTTAATTATTATGTGTCTTGGTGTTGTCTTCCTTGGGTCCCTTGTGTTGGGAGATCTGTGGGCTTCCATGGTCTGAGAAACTATTTCCTTCCCCAGCTTGGGGAAGTTTTCAGCAATTATTTCTTCAAAGACACTTTCTATCTCTTTTCTCTCTTCTTCTTCTTCTGGTACTCCTATAATGCAAATATTGTCCCATTTGGATTGGTCACACAGTTCTCTTAATATTCTTTCATTCCTGGAGATCCTTTTATCTCTCTCTGCCTCAGCTTCTCTGTATTCCTGTTCTGTGATTTCTATTCCATTAACAGTCTCTTCTTGCATCTCATCCAGTCTGCTGTTAAGCCGGTCGATCACTTGTCTCTTTTCTGCATTGTCTTTCCTCACTTCCCTCACTTCCTACCTCAGGTCTTGCACATTTCTCTGTAGATCCCTCAGCATGGTTATGACTTTTATTCTGAATTCTTTTTCAGGAAGACTCTGCATTTCCATCCCTTCAGGCTCCCTCTCTGGTGTTGTCTGGTTGATTTTTGTCTGGACCATATTCCTCTGTCTTTTCATGGCTATAGAAGTGGTCGCTGGTAGTTGCCACGTATGTCAGCTGGGTTCTTTAAGACTTTAAAAAGAAAAAAGAGGGAAAAAAAAGAAAGAAAAAAGAAAGAGAAGAAAAAACAGAAAAACGAAACAAAACAAATAACAAAACAAAACAACAAAGAAAAAAGAAAAAAAAACCGCCCACCGGCAGTAGATTCTATGGGGATGCTGTAGGTGGCACTGTTGCTCCACTATTCCGCAGCCATGGCCGTGCCACTTCGCAGGGCCCTTTATAGCTCTGGCTGGTGTGGGAACGAATGGGACGTTGTTGATCTCTGTGAGAAGTCTAAGTGTGGCCACCCTTTCCCATTTGCCAGCTAAGGGGTCCGAAACTCCCCAGGACTCCTAGCCTGCTGGGCTGAGTGGGCCAGGGCGTTCCAGCTCCTCCGCTGGGCTCCTGTCTCTTTAAGATCGCTGAAACATGCACTCGCTTTTCTTTTTTTTTTTTCCTTCCCGGGAGCCAGCTGCAAGCACCCTGGTGTGTTCCCGGCTCAGATCCTGCACCCTCTGTCTCTCCAATCTCCGCTACACTGTGCAATGTGTGTCAGCGCTCCCTACGCAGATCAGCAGGGTGGGTTATTTCACGGGGTGTACTTCCACTCCCTCCCGGCTCTGAATCCTCTCCTCCCGGCTCTGAATCCTCTCCTCCCCCTGCTCCGCTTGGGTGGGTGAGTGCTCAGGTCCCGCTGGGTCGCAGCTCTGTATCTTACCCGCCTCACGGGGTGCCGTGTCCTTGCAGGTATAGCTGCATGCTGTGCGCTTTCCTGTGTATTCTGGTCTCTTTTTTAGGAATAGTTGTATTTGCTGTATTTTCAGATATATAGTTTTGGCAGGAGATTTCTGCCACCCTGCTCACGCCACCATCTTCCCGGTAGTCCTTCCATATGAATTTTAGAAATTTTTTTCTAGCACTGAAAAATGCTGCTGATATTTTGATAGAGATTACATTGAATACGCAAATGGCTCTGAGCAGGAAGGCCATTTTGTTATTAACTCTTCCAATCGATGACCAAGAGATAGATTTCCACTTACTGCTGTCTTCTTTAATTTCTCTTATGAGGGTCTTACACTTTTAAGGTATATGTATTTCACTTCCTTGGTTAGGTTTATTCCTAGGTATTTTATTCTTTTTAATGCAATTATAAATGTAATTGTTATCCTGATTTTTCTTTCTGGTTTTTTGTTAGTTGCTAGGAATGCCAACAGATTTCTGCGTATTAATTTTGCACCCCTCAGCTTTGCTGAATCCAGTTATTAGTTCTGATAGTGTTTTGGGATATATTTAGGGTTTTCAATGTATAGTATCATGTCACCTGATTGGCTTAAAGATGGCAGTATGAGAAGTGAGACAGAAACCTTGTCCCCAAACCACATATATGAAAATATTGCAAATACAACTAATGCTGAAAGAGCAACAGAAAAGAAGGCTGCAACAGACTGACTACATGTGGGGAAGAAGAGCAGACTTCACAGAAAGGGGTACGTAGCAAAGCCACAAACCGGCGGGAGCCAAGCCTTTCCCCCACCCCAGCTAACTGGCAGAAGGAAGAGAAATGGAGCTGAGAAGGGGTGGAGGCTTAGGACTGCTGAATACCCAGCACTGGAAATCTGCTCCAGGAGCACAAACTTACATTATTACATGGTGCGCTTAAGATTAGTGGGGTTGGAAAGCTAAGACAAGCAGAATACTAGGAACTCTGAGATTCAGCTGCTTGTGGAGAACAGATACCCACAACGGGTCACTCTGGGATAAAAGAAAGGCGGGCACTCTGAGAGACTTCACAACAGCAAGAGGGCTGCTAAACAGCAAGGATTAAACAGCTTCCTGCTCAGGAGAAAAGGACAAGTGAACAAAATTATCCTGGTGCATCGGCCCAGCAGGTTGGGAACTTTCAGAGCTTCAGGCGCTCCAACTCCTGGCTGGCAAGGCAGCCCTGAGGCCCCCCACCATGATAAGCAGGCTGCCACTTCTTCCTCCCCGCCAGCACCTGCGTGCAAACCCGCTTTCTCCGCCATTACGGGAGGCCAGCCATAGGGTGGTCCCACCTATGGCATCTACAAGGGTGTAGCACAGAGGTTCCTCCCTGCATGCTGGGCCCAATGGTCCTGGCAGTGGATGCAGGGACTGCAACCAAGAAGCAGGAAAGAGCCCTTTCGGCAGGGCAGGCACCATCACAGGTCATCTGTGACCATCTCCATCACTCCAGAGGCAGAGCAGCTCAAGAAAGTAGAGATTCTGGGCAGTAGGGGGCGCAGCCTACACCAAGTGACTATTACAAATATGAAACATCAAAAGTACCTGGTACAAACCAAAATCTGACAAACACCAGAAAGAGGCATGGTGAAACAAAAATCACCAATCTTCTTGAAAAAGATTTTAAAATAAAAATCATAAACATGCTCACAGAGCTACAAAAACTTTTCAAGACCTCAGGGGGACTTCAAAAAAGAGATAGAAACTTTGAAAAATACAGTATCCAAAATGAAACACAATGGAGGGATTTGAAAGCAGATTAGATCAAGCACAGGAGATGGTAAATGAAATATAAATTATAAAACAAGAATAGAAAGAAGCTGAGGCAGAGAGAAAAACGAATCTCTAGGAATGAAAAAATATTAAGAGAACTGTGTGACCAATCCAAATGGAACAATATTTGCATTATACAGGTACCAGAAAAAGAGGAGAGAGAAAAAGGGAAAGTGTCTTTGAAGAGGTAATTGCTGAAAAATTCCCCATATCTGGGGAAGGAGATACTCTCTCAGGCCACGGAGGTGCACAAAACTCCCAAGACAAAGGACCCAAAGAAGACAACACCAAGATATAAAATTAAAATGGGAAAGATCAAGGATAAGGACAGACTTTTAAAAGCAGCCAGAGAGAGAAAAAGATCACATACAAAAGACAAACAAATCAGGCTATCAGACTTCTCAGCTGAAATCTTACAGGCCAGAAGGAAGTGGCATGATACATTTAATGCAATGAAGCAGAGGGGCATCGAACCAAGAATACACTATCAGGGAAGATAATCATCTAAATTTGAAGGAGGGATTAAACTCTTTCCAGAGAAGCAAAAGCGAGAGAATTTACCTCCCACAAACTATCTCCTCAGTGTATTTTGGAGGGACAGCTATAGATGGAAGTGTTCCTGTGGCTAAATAGCTGTCACCAGAGAAAATAAGACCACAGTAAGGAAGTAGACCAATTAATTACTAAGCAAATTCAAAATTAAGTCAACTACCCGCAATGTCAGACAAGGGATACACAAAGAGTATAAGATACCTAACATATAAAGAATGGAGGAGAAACAAAAAGAAAGATTAAAAAAAAGAACCTTTAGATTGTGTTTGTAATAGCATACTAAGTGAGTTAAGTTAGCCTGTTAGATAGTAAGGGAGCTACCATTGAACTTTTGGTAACCATGAATTTGAACACTGCAATTGTAATAAGTATATATCTATCGATATGTACTTAAGTCACCTTAAGAGTAAATGGACAGAATCTACCAAACAAATGACACACATACTGAATGGAAATGAAAACAAGACCCACCTATATGCTGCCTACAAGAGACTAACTTCAAACCTAAAGACATACACAGACTAAGAGTGAAGGGATGGAAAAAGATATTTCATGCAACTAATAGGGAGAAAAAAGCAGGAGTTGCAGTACTTGTATCACACAAAATAGACTTGAAATCAAAAAAAGTAATAAGAGACAAAGAAGGACATTACATAATGATAAAGGGGTCAATACAAGAGGATATAACCATTATATATCTATACATCAAACAAAGGACCACCCAAATATGTACAACAAATACTAACAATTAAAGGGGAAATAAAATGCAATACATTCATTTTAGGAGACTTCAACAGACCACTCACTCCAAAGGACAGATCAACAAGATAGAAAATAAGTAAGGAGACAGAGGCACTGAGCAACACATTAGAAGAGATGGAACTAACAGACATCTACAGAACACTCCACCCAAAAGCAGCAGGATACACATTCTTCTCAAGTGCACATGGGTCATTTTCAAGAATAGATCATATACTAGGCCGCAAAAACAGCCTCAGTCATTCAGAATGACTGAAATTATAACCACCACCTTCTCAGACCACAAAGCTATGAAACGACAAATTATGCAAAAAAAACAAAAGAGCCCATAAACATATGAAGGCTTAACAACATGCTCCTAAATAATCAATGGATCAATGACCAAATAAAAACAGATATCAACCAATATATTGAGACAAATGACAACAATAATTCAACACCACAAAATCTGTGGAAAGCAGAGAAGGCCATCCTAACAGGGAAGTATAAAGCAATACAGGCTTGCCTCAGGAAAGAAGAACAATCCCATATGAACAGTCTAAACTCACAATTAATGAAACTAGAAAGAGAAGAAAAAATGAGGCCCAAGGTCAGTAGGAGGAGGGACATAATAAAGATCAGAGAATAAATAAGTAAAACTGAGAAGAATAAAACAACAGAAAGAATTAATGAAATCAGGAGTTGGTTCGTCTAAAAATTAACAAAATAGATAAACCCGTAGCCAGGCTTACCAAGAAAAAAAGAGAGTCTACAACACATAAACAGAATCAGAAATGAGAAAGAAAAAATCACTATGGACACCACAGAAATACAAAGATTAGAGAACACTATGAAAAATTATGTGCAAAAAAATTGGATAACCTAGATGAAATGGACAACTTTCTAAAAAAATACAACCTTCCAAGGCTGACCAAGGAAGAAACAGAAAATCTGAACAGACCAATTACCAGCAACGAAATTCAACTTGTAATCAAAAAACTACCTAAGAACAAAACTCCTGAAACAGATGGCTTCACCGCAAAATTTTACTAAACTTTTAGTAAAGACCTAATACCCATCCTCCTTAAAGTTTTTCAAAAAATAGAAAGGAGGGAATACTTCCAAACTCATTCTATAAGGCCAGCATCACTCTAATACAAAAAGCAGGCAAAGATACTACAAAAAAAAGAAAATTACAGACCAATATCCCTGATTTACACAGATGCAAAAATACTCAACAAAATATAAGCAAAGAGAAATTCAAAAATACATCAAAAAGATCATCCATCATGATCAAGTAGAATTTATTCCAGGGAACAAAGATGGTACAATATTTAAAAATCCATCAACATGGGACTTCTGGGAAGATGGCGGCATGAGCAGGGCGGCAGAAATCTCCGAAAACCATATATATTGGTGAAAATACAACAAATACAACTATTCCTAAAAGAGAGACCAGAAGATACAGTACAACAGCCAGGCTAGAGCTACATCTGTGAGAACTCAGCACCTTATGAAGCGGGTAAGATACAAAGCTGTGACCCGGCGGAACCCGAGCACTCCCCCACCCCAGTGCACCAGCGGGAGGAAAAGAATCAGAGTGGGGAGGGAGTGGAAGCACACGCCTGCCAAATAACCAGCCCTGGTGATCTGCACCAGGAGCAAAGACACACATCGCATGGTGTATTGGAGATTAGAGAAACAGAAGGGCAGGATCCGAGACGGAGACTGCAAGCGGGTCCCCTCAGTGGGCTCGCAGGGACAAAAGAAAAGCGGGTGCTTTTTTAAAGTCTTAAAGAGAAAAGGGCCCAACAGTGGAAAAAAATCATCCCAGCGAACTCAGCCCAACAGGGTGGGAGTCGTGGGGAATTTTGGGAAACCTGGCCAGTGGCCAGGCAAAGCAGCTGTGATGAGGCTTCCCACAGAGATCAGCAGCCTGTCATTCATTCCCCTCCGGCCAGCATCGCAAAGGGTCTGGCGGATCCACCAGAGCTGCGGAACAGCAGAGGAGCGGCCCCGCCCACAGCAACCTCACAGAATCTACTACAGGCTGCCGCGCAGCTAAGTGGGAAGAGCCCCAGAACCAATAACAAGGGGTGGAAGGCACCAAGGGGACCAGAACACACACAGCAAGACTGCAAACCCTGCAGGCCATAGGCTAGGCTGAGGTGGCCCCGCACCCGGGCAGCTCAAGGGGATTATCCCAGAGACTACCTCCCGGTGTGCGGGAAACCAGCTCAGGCCCCAGAGAAGGGCAAGGAGAACAATAAGCAGGAAGGGACTTTGTTCTCCCACCTGACGCACGTGGCAACTACCATCGAACACTTCTGTCACCATGAAAAGACAGAGGAATATGGTCCACACAAGGATTGCACAATCAACCTCAGAGACAAGGCATGATGTGATAGACTTATACAATTTTCCTGAAAAAGAATTCAGAATAAAAGTCATAACCATGCTGATGGATCTACAGAGAAATGTGCAAGAGCTAAGGGAGGAAGTGAGGAAAGACAATACAGAAAAGACACAAGCGACCGAAGGGCTTAAGAGCAGACTGGTCAAGGTGCAAGAGACTGTTAATGGAATAGAAATCAGAGAACAGGAATACAGAGCAGCGGAGGCAGAGAGAGATAAAAGGATTTCTAGGAATGAAAGAATATTAAGAGAACTGTGTGACCAATCCAAATGGGACAATATTTGCATTATAGGAGTACCAGAAGAAGAAGAAGAGAGAAAAGAGATAGAAAGTGTCTTTGAAGAAATAATTGCTGAAAACTTCCCCAAGCTGGGAAAGGAAATAGTCTCTCAGGCCACGGAAGCCCACAGATCTCCCAACACAAGGGACCCAAGGAAGACAACACCAAGACACATAATAATTAAAATAGCAAAGATCAAAGACAAGGACACAGTAATAAAGGCAGCAAGAGAGAGGAAAAAGATCACCTACAAAGGAAAACCCATCAGACTATCATCAGACTTCTCAATAGAAATCTTACAGGCCAGAAGAGAATGTCATGATATATTTAACGTAATGAAACAGAAGGGCCTTGAACCAAGAACACTGTATCCAGCATGATTATCATTTAAATTTGAGGGAGGGATTAAACAATTCCCAGACAAGCGAAAGGGGAGGGAATTTGCCTCCCACAAACCACTTCTACAGTTTATCTTAAAGGGACTGCTCTGGCTGGAAGTGCTCCTAAGGCTAAAAAGATGTCACCAGAGAAAATAAAATCATATAAAAGAAAGCAGACCATCCAAATACTAACTAAAGACAAAAAGTAAAATCAACTATCCACAAGAACAGTGAAAGGAAACGTAAAAGAGTACAGAATAAAACACCTAGTATATAAAGAATGGAGGAGGAAGAATAAGAAGGGAGAGAAAGAATCATCAGACTGTGTTTATAACAGCTTAAAAACAGGGTTAAGTTAGAGTGTTACATAGTAAAGAAGCTACCCTGAACCTTTGGTAACCACGATACTAAAGTCAGCAAGGGCAATAAGGACACACCTATCGATAACCTCCCTAAATGTAAATGGACTGAATGCACCAATCAAAAGACACAGAGTAACAGAATGGATAAAAAAGCAAGACCCACCTATATGCTGCTTCCAAGAGACTCACCTAAAACCCAAAGATATACACAGACTAAAGATGAAGGGATGGAAAAAGATATTTCATCCAAACAAGGATAAAAAAGCAGGTGTTGCAGTACTTGTATAAGACAAAACAGACTTCAAAACAAAGAAAGTCACAAGAGACAAAGAAGGACATTACATAATGATAAAGGGGTCCATCCAACAAGAGGATATAAGTATTACAAATATATATGCACACAACCCAGGAGGGCTGACATATGCAAAACAAATACTAACAGAATTAAAGGAGGAAATAGAAAGCAATGCATTCATTTTAGGAGACTTTAACACACCACTCACTCCAAAGGACAGATCAACCAGACAGATAATAAGTAAAGACACAGAGGCACTGAACAACACACTAGAACAGATGGACCTAACAGACATCTACAGAACTCTACACCCAAAAAGCAGCAGGATACACGTTCTTCTCAAGTGCATATGGAACATTTTCCAGAATAGATCACATACTAGGCCACAAAAAGAACCTCAGTAAATTCAAAAAATATTAAAATTCTACCAACCAAGATCTCAGATCCCAAAGGTATAAAACTAGAAATAAATTTTAGAAAGAAATCAAAAAGGCTCACAAATACATGGAGACTTAACAACATGCTCCTAAATAATCAGTGGATCAACGACCAAAGTAAAACAGAGATCAAACAATACATGGAGACAAATGACAACAATAAGACAAAGATGCAACTTCTGTAGGACACAGCAAAGGCAGTTCTAAGAGGAAAGTATATTACAATGCAGGACTATTTAAAGAAGGAAGAACAATCCCAAATGAATAGTCTAAAGACACAATTACTGAAACTGGAAAAAAAAGAACAAATGAGGCCCAAAGTCACCAGAAGGAGGGACATAATAAAGATTAGAGAAGAAATAAATAAAATTGAGAAGAATAAAACAATAGAAAAAAATCAATGACACCAAGAGCTGGTCCTTTGAAAAAATAAACAAAATAGATAAACCCCTAGCCAGACTCATTAAGAGTAAACGAGAATCTACACACATAAACAGAAGCAGAAATGAGAAAGGAAAAATCATGACGGATCCCACAGAAATATAAAGAATTATAAGAGAATACTATGAAAATCTATATGCTAACAAGCTGGAAAACCTAGAAGAAATGGACAACTTCTTAGAAAAATACAAACTTCCAAGAGTGACCAAGCAAAAAATAGAAAACCTAAACAGACCAATTACCAGCAACGAAATTCTATCGGTAATCAAAACACTACCCAAGAACAAAACCCCCAGGCCAGATGGATTCACATCTGAATTTAACCAGACATATTGAGAAGAAATAATACCCATTCTCCTTAAAGTTTTCCAAAAAATAGAAGAGGAGGGAATACTTCCAATCTCATTCTATGAAGTCAGCATCACTCTAATACCAATACCAGGCAAATACCTCACCAGAAAAGAAAATTACACACCAATATCCCTGATGAACATAGATGCAAAAATACTCAACAAAATATTAGCAAACCAAATTCAAAAATACATCAAGAGGATCATACACCATGATCAAGTGGGATTCATCCCAGGGATGCAAGGATGGTACAACATTCGAAAATCCATCAACAACTTCCACATCAACAAAAAGAACAAAAACCACATGATCATCTCCATAGATGCTGAAAAAGCATTCAACAAAATTCAACACCAATTCATGATAACTCTCAACAAAATGGGTATAAGAGGGCAAGTAACTCATCATAATACAGGCCAAATAAGGCAAACCCACAGCCAACATCATACTCAACAGCAAGAAGCTGAAAGCTTTTCCTTTAAGATTGGGAAGAAGTCAAGGATGCCTACTCTCCCCACTTTTATTCAACATAGTACTGCATGTCCTACTCACGGCAATCAGACAAGACAAAGAAATAAAAGGCATCCAGATTGTCAAGGAAGAAGTTAAACTGTCACTGTTTTCAGATGACATGATATTGTACACAAAAAAACCTAAAGAATCCACTCCAAACCTACTAGAACTAATAACTGAATTCAGCAAAGTTGCAGGATACAAAATCAATACACAGAAATCTGTTGCATTCCTACATACTAATGATGAACTACCAGAAAGAGAAATCAGGAAAACAATTCCAGTCACAATTTCATCAAAAATATGAAATACCTAGGAAAAAACCCAACCAAGGAGGTGAAAGACCTATACCCTGAAAACTACCAGACACTCATGAGAGGAATTAAAGAAGACACCAATAAATGGAAATACATCTCGTGCTCATGGATAGGAAGAATTAATATTGTCAAAATGGCCATCCTGCCTAAAGCAATCTACAGATTCAATGCATTCCCTATCAAAATACCAACGGTATTCTTTAATGAACTATGACAAATAGTTCTAAAATTCATATGGAACCACTAAAGACCCCAAATAGCCAAAGCAATCCTGAGAAGGAAGAATAAAGCAGGAGGGTTTACACCCCACATCTTCAAGCTGTACTACAAAGCTACAGTAATCAAGAAAATTTGGTACTGGCACAAAAACAGACCCATAGATCAATGGAACAGACTAGAGAGCCTTGACATAAACCCAAGCATATATGGTCAATTAATATACGATAAAGGAGCCATGGATATACAATGAGGAAATGACCACCTCTTCAACAACTGCTGTTGGCACAACTGGACATCAACATCTAAGAGAATGAAACTGGATTACTCTCTAACCCCATACACAAAAGTAAAGTCGAAATGGATCAAAGACCTGAATGTAAGTCACAAAACCATAAAACTCTTAGGAGAAAACATAGGCAAAAATCTCCTGAATATAAACATGAGCAACTTTTTCCTGAACACATCTCCTCAGGCAAGGGAAACAAAGTAAAAATGAACAAATTGGACTACATCAAGCTAAAAAGCTTCTGTATAGCAAAGGACACCACCAGCAGAACAAAAAGGCATCCTACAAAATGGGAGAATATATTCATAAACAATATATCCAATAAGGGGCTAACATCCAAAATATATAAAGGACTCACACACCTCAACACCCAAAAAGCAAATAACCCGATTAAAAAATGGGTGGACCATATGACCAGGCAATTCTCCAAAGAAGAAATTCAGATGGTCAAGAGGCATATGAAAAGATGCTTCACTTGCTAATTATCAGGAAAACGCAAATTAAAACGAGATACACCTCACACCAGTTAGGATGGCCAACATCGAAAAGACTAGGAATGACAAAGCTGGCGAGGATGCAGAGAAAGGGGAACCCTCCTACTGCTGGTGGAAATGTAAATTAGGTCAACTATTGTGGAAGGCAATATGGATGTTCCTGAAAAACCTAAATATAGAAATACCATTTGACCCAGGAATTCCACCCCTAGGAATTTACCCAAAGCAATATCCAAGATTCAAGAAGACATATGCACCCCTATGTTTACTGCAGCACTATTTACAATAGCCAAGAAGCAACCTAAGTGTCCATCAGTAAATGAATGGATAAAGATGATGTGGTACATATACACAATGGAATATTATTCAGCCGTAATGAGAAAACAAATCCTACCATTTGCAACAACATGGATGGAGCTAGAGGGTAGTATACTCAGTGAAATGTGCAAGACGGAGAAAGACAAGTACTAAATGATTTCACTCATTTGTGGGGTATAGCAACAAAGCAATACCAAAGGAACAGAACAGCAGGAGACTCACAGACTCCAAGAAGGGACTAGTGATTTCCAAAGGGTAGGGAGGGAGAAGGGAATTTAGTGGCATTATGATTGGCACACATGGTGTGGGGGTTCATGGGGAAGACAGTGTGGCAGAGAAGACTAGTGATTGACCTCTTGCTCCGCTGATGGACAGTGACTGCAATGGAGTGTGGGTGGGACTTGTTAATATGGGTGAATGTAGTAACCAAAATTTTTTCATGTGAAACCTTCATTAAGAGTGTGTATCAATGATATCTTAATAAAATAATAATAATAATATCATGTCACCTGAAAATAATGACAGTTTACTTCTTCCTTACCAAATTGGATGTCTTTTATATCTTTGTGTTGTCTGATTGCTATGGCTAGGACACAGGGGGCTCTCCATGCTTCCATGGCCTGAGTGTCTATTTCCTTCCATAGATTGGGTACATTTTCAACAATTATTTCCTCAATGATACTTTCTATCCCTTTTTCTCTCTCTGCTTCTATTGGCACCCCTATTATGTTTATATTGGTTTGTTTGGATTAGTCGCACAGCTCTCTTCATTCTCTCATTCCTAGATATCCTTTCTTCTGTTTCTCAGCTTCACTGTGTTCCTGTTCTCTAATTTCCATCTCATTGATTGTCTCCTCTACTTGCTGCAGTTATTTATTCCCTCTATTGTATGTTTCATTTCAGTTACTGTATTCCTCAGCTCTGAGTATTTCTTTTTTAGCTCTTTTATCGCTTTGTTGTAATCCTACCTGATATCGTCAATACTTCTATGCAGATCCATGAGCATATTTTTTACTGTTCCCTTGGAATCTTTATCAAGAAGATTGATGATCTGTTTCATTTAGCCCTCCTTCTGGTGTCTTATCCTATAGTTTTGTTTGGATCATATTTCTCTGCCTTATTTTGTCAGGGTTTATTTCTTTTTATCAAATGGATCTGCTATGTTTTTTGGTCTAGAAAGTAATGGCTTTATGAAGAAGGCATCCTGTGGAGCCCAGAAGCTTAGGACTCTTTCCTCTCCTCTGCTGTGGAGCCCCAGTTGCTACTGGTGGGTAAAGGGAGGGGCCGCCTGTCTGTCTCTCTGCTGGCAGTGGTTTATCTCAGTCTGTAGACGCAGCAGTTTGCCTCAGCCAACCCTTTGTGATCAGAGCAGTGGCTTATTCTGCCCTGCAGCTATGGCAGTACTGCTGGTTTAACAGAGTGGGCGGGGTAGTCGCACAGTTTGTTGCACAATGTCGGGGTATGCGGGCTTGTGACAGCAAGTTGCACAGTTGCAGAGCAATGATGCACAGTAGTGGCAGCAAGCAGAGTAGTGGGAGGGAACATGGGCAATTGGGCATACGGTGGTAGCAAGTCACATGGTGGGAGGCTGCACAAGCAGTGGTGGCGAGTTGTGTGGCTGCACAAAGTTGCTGCAGTGAGTTGCACAGCACCAGGCTTGGCTGCCTGCAGAAAGGCAGGAGCACTCAGAGATGGCTCCTGCAGCCCAATAATTGGCCTCAGACAGGGCCAAGAAGGCCGGGAGAGCCTCCCTCTGCCCACCAGGCAGCAAAGTCTGATGCTGTTGTGCCGAGTGGGGCTGGTTCGCCAGCAATGCACAGAAGCAAGCCTTGATGCTGAGCCACGAGCAAGGGGGATAGAGCGTCTGAGTCTTCCAAGAGTGTCCAACCTATTGGGCTCAGGAAGGGCTGAGGAGGTTTCATCCACCTGCCCTTTCTCCTGAGGAGAGAGCTCCATCCAACCCTCAACCATCTGGCACCCCTCCCACTGCTGGCAAGTCTTTCAAACTGCCGCCTCTTCTTTGGGGCTCAGTGGGACCAGCACAGTGTGCCTGTTCTCCACCTGTGGCTAGAGTCTCAGCCTCCCAGAATGTTCCAGTTGTCCCTGGTGTCAGTCCCAGTAATCACCAGAACCTAATGTAATGTGGACTTGTGTTCCTAGAGCAGATCTCCAGGTCCAGGTGTGCAGATTTCCTGCATGCCTATCCCCTCCCCATTCCATTCCTCTTCCTCCCGCCTGTGGACTGGGATGGGGGAAGGGCTCAATCGCAGTTGTGCCACTCTACCCCTTTCTGTGTGGTCTTCTCTTCTTCACCAGGTATATGTGGTCTATTCTGCAGTCATCAGGTCATTTCAGGTTTAGTTGTATTTATTGTAGTTGCTTCCTTGGTATGTATGTGGAAGGAGGTTTCCACCTTGTCTTCTTACTCTACCATCTTGAGCCTGCCCCACTGGCCTTATGTTTTTTTCAACTTCATGAAGCCTTGCCTAATCCCTGTGCTGAAGCCCTGTTTATGTTGTTTGCTCTATTTTCACAGATACAAATTTTTGACAGATGCATCATGTTTTCTTGAATCCTTTATATAGTTAAAAAATTCCCAAAAATCTTCCATTTCTTAAAATAAGATGCAATTAAATAATACACTGAATGATATACTGACTTCTTGGAAAGACCAAATATTTCTATCTGTAACTATTGTTTTCATTCATTTATTCTTATACAAATTCTACATTTACCAAAAATTGTTTGTAAATCAGTGAGTTAAGAATTTAAAATTAAAGTATCTGTATTGTAGATAACATGACACCCCAATAACAAGACTTGCTTTAAGAAGTAAACATTTCTTTCACGTATTTCTAAAGCATTACCTTTAGTGTAATCAACAACTGCTTCCAAAGCTGCTATCCGAATGTCCACGAAGTGGCCGTATTCTGCATAAGATTTAAAAAGAGCTGGATCACTTGGCACATGTCCATTCTTCTGAAGCACTCGTATGGCTCTCAGACAACTAGGTAAATAGTATTTATAATTAAATATTTTGGTTAAAATACTTGAATCAAACCAACACGTTGCTTAGGCATTAGAAATTTATTTTTAAAACAGTTAACTGAAAAATTGATATGATTTGAATCCACCTTTTCATTTTGTGATATTGAATTTTTGCATGGTCATAAAAATTAAAATATGTCATATTAAAAGAAATCAAATTTCAAAATTTGTTTAGAAATCCAATTTCAAGTAACATTATACTTACAACAGGAACACAGTTCAGAAAAATGTATTTAACATGAAATATATTTTAAATAAAGTATATTCTCCAAAAATTTTAGTAATATGTAGTTTAGTCAGCAATACATATGGAAGGTTAAAATGGTTCATAATGTTTGATTCATTGAAACTTTTTTAAGCAAACTCCCAAATAAATAGAATCTTTCAATAGCCATATACATATCATATAAAAGAAATTGATAAAAGTGAAAAGTGAAGTCATTTTCAAAGAAGCCTAACAAAAGAGGGACAATGATACTGTATCCACTGGGATAAAAGATTATGCAGACATCAAAAATAATACTTATGAAAAATTTCTGGTAACATGAGAAAATGTTTATGATATGAGCAGAATACAAAAACTATATATACAATGTAAGTCAAGTAATTTAAAAAATATATAGTTACAAGGGGGAAAAATTAGGGCAGCCATTCTCCAAAATAGTAGTAATTCACCTGTAGGTGATAGAATCATATAGGATTTTAATTTTCTCCTATTTGACTATATTTCCCAATTTTCTACAATGAGAATAAATTTCTTACATTAACAAGTAAGTTTAAAGGAAATGTAAAGAATCATCATACCTGACAGTGATAGTGTGTCTATAACTTGGAAGAAGCTTTTCCATATTCAGAAACCTAGTGATTTCTTCCAGAATGAGTCGTACATCTGGATTTAAGTTATCCAAAGTTCGAACTTCATTATTCACACTGACAGCAGGTGTAACAGAGTTGGCAAGGGCATCAATCATTTCTGCACGATAATAGTTATCTGAAAACTAAGCCAAAAAATAATTACAAAAAACGAAATTCATGCTTCTGTTCAAAAATCAATAAAATGAAATATATATAACTTAAAAACATAATTTATCTGAAACATAAGCAAGTTCTCTGGTAAGTATTCAACTCTGTCCTTTGTATAGAGTCACACTTTGGAAAAAAGAGAGAGATCACCAATTAGTATTACGTTAGTTTACTCAACCAATATTTACTACATATATAAGATATTCTTATAGTAACCTAGGAAGATGCCTGTAAAAGGAAGACCACAGTTCACAAATCCTGCTGGTCACACTGAGCTTCAAATCAAGCTATTTTTTTGTGCTCTACTCTCATACATAAACATATAACAGAGAATCACCAGATACTGAGGAAAGCATCAACATAAATAAGAGTGATTAGAAAAAACAAAGGGGAATAAAGCAACTTGGAGGAAATGAGGTCTGCAAGGAAAAGAAAACCAATGGAAGGGTGGAAGAGTAGACACCCAAAACTATCATTAACATTATCTAAAAAATAACCAATGATATGCCTTCCAATAGTGTAACATATTTTAAAAAGAAATATGCAGAGAAGCAGAATCAAAATTAAGTTGGAATATAAAAGTGAAAAAACTTCTAAATTTTGGACAAAAAAAGGTTAAAAAATAATAGGAAGAATAGCACAAGGAAATTGGAGGGCTGATATAGAAGACCTAACATATGAGTAATAGTTTTAGGAGGAGAAGCAGAGAAAATGGAGGAAGAAACATCAAAAAATAATAAAAATAATTCCTAAATCCATATCCCAGTCAGTTCCCAGAGAAGCAATTTAGAGGAAGGCAATCTGGGTGTGGTTTGATTTAAACTCAGTAAATCATATGGTCCACGACGGGAATGTGAACACAGAGCAAGTGAATTAATTCTACCAGCAAGGTGGGGTGCATGTTGTGACAACACAAACTGCCAGGGGATGGAGAATGAACACCTGCCCCCTTTTGACTTCCACTGTGAAGGCAAAACATCACATTAACACACATGACAGAGTGCCTAAACATTTCTGTTTACTGGGCAGGAAAAAAATTAGGCAGACAATAACAAAACCAAAGAAGAAAAACTCCACCAGTGTTCACTAAAGACAAAGTTTTGTTTTCAAACCTTTCTAATGATTGAAAAATTAATCTCTACAACTTCAGTTCTCTAGTCCTAATTCTTCTCCCTGGAGCCAGAGAAAATATTTATCGATTTTTTTGGTCATGTTCATTTTATTTTAACATTGTTGTACTTACCAACCTTTTCTTTTATGGTTTTAAAATTTTGTTTCACACCTAGAAAGGCCATTTCTACTCAGAGACTATTCAAATTATGTTTTTTGAAAACCTATTCAAAAATAGGTTTTCTTCAAGTATTTTTACAGTTTCACTGGTTAGGTCTGATAACTACTTCGCCAACAAAGAAAGAGCCCATTTATTTAACCATTGTTTCTGACCTAAGTACTGAGACCACAGAATGAAATAAAAAATGAGAAGGGGGTGTGGGTGAAGTAGTAAAACCAAAAGATTTACCACTCAAACCACATCCAACTGTCACAGATACTATAATCCTAATTGAGCAAGCGAGATTATCTGATCATCCCAAGGTTATAAGAGATAAAGTGAAGAAGAAATAATTTGTGGAACAAAATGGGGGAGCAGAGGGGAGGCAAATTTCTAAGACTTCCTACAAAAAAACAAAATCTGAAGCTATCAGTATCAATGTACTACAGCAGACCGATGTTTTTAATGATCCTTAGGTATCAGGAATAGCTGAACCCATTTTCTACACACCTTATTAAAGAAAACAGAAAGATTTCATAGACCTACCTAATTAGGCTTAAACAGAATTAAGCTTTAGTCCTCTTGAAAACTAACTTATCCAGAATACTGAATTTCATGCTCTTGCCCAATTAATGAAATGTTAAAATAATTAAAAACATTTTCCCCATATCCCCGTCTTTTTGGCACTTAATGTTTTACATGTGTAATTTAATTTTACTTGTAGAAAATCCACCATTTCTTCTCATTTACTTTAAAAACTTTTCTCGTAGTGAACCTTTTCTTTTTTTTAATATGCTTAACCAAAGCCATCAGAAATAAATTATTTGTGGCTGGAAGTGAAGTATTTTAAAAGCAAAGAAACAAGCCAACCAATGAAGTATTCTTAAGGTACCACCCAATCACATCTTTATTCCAGGTTTAATCCATTAATCTGTAAATCTTTAAATAACAGCAAAATCTTTTTTTCCCAACCACAAGAGAATAAGTTTGTTATCAGACAGATCTGCGTTTGGCTCCTGGCCCTGCCACACATATGACCTTGGGTAAATCTGTTAACCTTTTTAGCTTCCATCTCCTTACATGGAAATTGAGTTATACTATCTATACCAGAGGCCTCATGAGGGTCATACTAAGTTATCCATGTTTTGTTACAGGCCATGGAACAGACAAAAAAATTGACCATTATTGTTATTTGCATTTATTCTATCCTTAATATCTTCAAGGATTAAGATATATGCTAGTCTTAATACACAGCAACTAACTATAACAACTGATTAGCCTTCTCAAAATTAAAATAAAATAATGAGTCTTATGTTGTTCCACAAAAGTAATGAAATGTAAATTTTTGTAATCTATCATCAGGCACCTCACAAAATCATAAGTGATAACATGTATGACAGCATTATGTAAAGTATCATGGTATACTAAAAATACCACCACACAGATGGTAAGCAAGAGCTCATGCACAATTCCCAATTACATTTCTTGTGTAATTTTAGATGCTCACTCCTGTGTTTTGCTTTCGTTTGTCAAATAAAAGTAACAAAAACCTTCTACTACAAAATAAGTAAGGTTTAAAGGAATTAAGGTGAAATCAATTTGCAAAGTAGAAAGTACTGTACAAGGGCCCGCATGAGTTCAAGTATATGCACTACCCAAGATGAGAAAACTGATATAAATAATTGCACAAAGTATTTTCCTATTCCATTTGAATATAATCTGATTTGACACCATCCCAAACCCTTACTTTATAGCTTCAAATGAAAGATGTCATGTGTAGAGGAAGGAAGAAATACTTTAAATAAAAGTCAAAACAAATCTGCCAACTAGGAAGTAAAGAATCTTCCAAAAAAAGTTTTAACAGTATTCAAAAATGGAAAGGGAAAAGTGTATCAGCTATAATGTATTATTTTAAAGTACTAATTCTTTAAAGGACTCTTTTTAGCTTAAATCATTTGAATGTAACTAAACTGCCTTAAAGAGGAAAAATTGTCTTCCTGATTTTCATGGTGAATTACCATTTTTTAATAAACATAGTTGTGACTTTCTTTTTTTACTGTTGTAATGTTTCATTAAACTTTTATGAATTCAACTTATCCTACCAGTTGCATGTGTCTTTACATGTTCTGTTCCTTCTTCCCTGAAAATAACCTTCCTACACTGGCCCTATTCATCTTCATGAGTCACTTTAAGGGTTAACTCTTAAGTACAAAACTCTCCTGAGTCTTTCTCTCCTTATTCTTGGAAAAAAGTACTACTTCCTCTGAATTCGCCTAGAAAATTGTGTGAAAGCACCTCCACTACCACAGTTATGAATGACTATTAGCTGTTTGTCTGATTTCCCATTAGGTCTAATTCTTGAGGGCCCAGAATCAGATTGTGATATACAGCAGTTATTCAACAGATGTTTAATGAATAAATGAGATTCCAGATGGCATCTACCATCTCTTCTTTCTATTTAACATGGTACACTGTCTAACATGGCATATATTCTCAAAAACATTTGCTGATTGTTAGAATAACAAGGTGAAATAACTTTTGAAACATGGCATTCAATAACTAGTTGCTAAATAAACACACATAATGACAAAAAAGAAAAAAGTCATATTCGTCAAAAACAAGTTATTTCCATGAGCGAACTGCTTTCTGAGTATCATTTGATAAAAGAAAAAATAAATAAATAAAATTGAGCTTTCAGACTTCACCCAAAAGAATTTTAGCTGGCTCTCCAAAATCTGATGCACTACTTCCTATATACACATTACAACAAGTAAGAGAGTAATACTTAAACCCAACTAATCTTGGTTTTCATCCACTGGTTATTATAAATTATGTCTGTATATTTGTTTCTCTAGAAATTCCAAGTACCATGGACTCAAAATGATTTCTTAAATATTTCTTTAAAATACTGGGTAGTTTTATAACACTCATTAAAATATCTTACCTTATTCTTTCTGTTGTCATTGTACTTGATTAAGTCTAATATAAATGTTAAGACTTCTTTGGGACAAAGGTTGTGAACATCTCTCAATAAAGCCATTGCAACTGGCATAGTCTACAAAAAAAAAAATTTTTTTTTTAAGTGTAGACCTAACTCTTTCATTACTACAATTCATCAAAGTACTTATAGAAAAAGGAGACTCTGGGCTGACAAAGGTATCTAGATGGAGCCTGACCCCCTAACTTTCACCCCTTCTCACTGGGAATATGTCTCAAATATTCTAATCAAAGAGAAGAGCAGGGCAGGAAACCAAAGGGAAAACTGCTTCACTGAAGGCACTCTGTGGCCCACGTGCCTTTGTCTTTACTTGTTGGAGGAAAGTACAATGTAATGTAAACTATATCAGTCTAGATCTGTGTTTTATAGTGGAAAAGGTATGGGTTTTAACATTAGATAGGCCATTATTCAACTCCTACTTTATACCTACTAAGATGGATTATTTTAGCTAGTTGCTTTCTAAACAGGAGCCTAGTTTCCACAACCATTTTTAAAATTAAATGATACAGTGGTTAGGGGGCATGTGGCAGACAGCAGAGTTCAATCATCAGTCTGAGAAGACACTGTTTCTCCAGTACCAACCCATTCTCAGCCTAAGGAAAAACAGTGAGTTTTCTGAAACCCAGACTAACTTTCTTTCCAAATTTTCATAGGCAACTTTTCTAAGGAGGTAGAAAACTGACTCACACACTGGTAAAGTCTACAAGTAAAATGAAGCTATTTAAACTCATGGCAAAACCACAGATGAATAGACATCACAGTCTCAGTACACAGGGAATACCGGATTATCTCCTCTTTTGATTTAAAATAACTACAGCCTCTAAAGTGGGGGATAAAATGGAGCACGGCTCCTTTGCTTGTTTGGAGGACCAGAAGCAAGAGCACAGTGTTACAACACTGTAACAATAGTTGGTGTTAATGTTGTATGAAAAACTGAAGGAAGGGGCTCTTTTCCATAGAAATATCTGTCCTATGCCTACCTGCCCTTCTGGTACTCAAGTTTGATTTAGATACTAATCTCTCTCTCCTTTCTGCCACTAGAAGTATTATGTGAAAAGTAAACTGGTCTAAAAGTATTGATTCTCCAATTTTTTTTACCACAACCCACAGTAAGAAATACATTTGCATTCAAACTTAACATACCTAACAAACACACACAATTTAAATGCTACGTATACATACTAAAATTAAACCCAAATAACCATATACCTAACCTCATTACATGTGTTACATTCTGATATTGCCTATTGTTGGCTTTTATTTTAAAAACAAAAAAAAATTTCCAAACTGATTTCATGACCCCCCTTCACAATGGCTCACAACTCCCAATATGAAACATTGGTATGTGGAAACACAATAGCATAACAAAGCTGACATATTTGTAGACAGAGAAATTAACTTGCTTCCATTCCATAAATTAGTGAAATGGAAATAGAGAGCAGAACAACATGTTTCAGTACTATTAAATGTTCAGTTCTTAAAAATAAAACAAGTGGGTGCCAAAGACTTCTTTCATCACCCCAATATTGGCCTTCCCCAAACCTAGATCATTCTGATTCTGTTCTAGTGAAATCACTATAAATATATCAATACATCTGCTCTCAGCAGGTGTCTCAATGTTGCTGGGTAATCCTTTTCCTTCTCCCTTTATCATATGAATCTCACCTTGTCTAACATTCTCCTCAATATCTATTATTTCACTTACTTTCAATCTGCTTTTCACATCCCTTAGAAAAAGGAATTTCTTCTCTTATAAATTAACCTCCCAACTGTGTCCTACCCACTACTAATGCCATCAAAATCTGTTTCATCTTTTCTTTTTTATATTTACTTGCTCTCACTTGAATATTTCATCCCTCCCTCTCCACTAGTTTCTTTCTTTGCCAAACATGCAAGTTTTTCTTCCCTCTATACAAACAAATTCAAAATATCCCCTTCTCAACCCTGCTTTACCCTCAAATGACTCCTTTCTCAGACTCTTTTAACACCAAACTCATGAAAGAAAAGGCTTTTCACCCCGCCAAGTTCAATATAGTTAATCTAACCTCTGCCTTCATCATTATTAAATTACTCAAAGAATTTTACAAATAACTTCCAAATTGCCAAAAGCTGACCACTCTGCCATTGTCACATCCCTACCTAAACCAGTGACTCCATCACAAAACCACTTTCTAAATTAATACTTATAGAAAATTTACTGTGTGATAGACAAAGTAAAAACTTTCACATACATGATCTTATTTAACTCTAAGAAAGATAAATTTTACAATTAAGTAAATTGAGGCTTAGAGGGTTAAGAAATGTGTCCTTGTGTGAACTGCTGGTGAGTAGCACAGCCGGGACTGAAACTACCGCTGTATGCTCTCCTGTCTCTGAATCAAATATGCCGCACACAGTCTAGAAGGACTGCCATCAGAAGGACTGACCCACACCTCCATCCCCCATGTAACTAACCAGAAGGTCAAATTATCCATTTCTATTTACTTTAGTTATTTAACATGAATAGTGAATTACTTGCAATAGCTCATAAAATTAATGATCAATCAATCAGAATTTTGGAAAAAAATTTAGAAGCAAAAAAAAAAAAGTATGGCAAAACTTTTTATAAAAAAGTAAACATACCTATTATCTGAATAGTCCCTAAGTTAAACTGAGATATACAAATAGTGGCATAAAACAATCACAAGAAAATTGGAAGTGAACTGTACCTTCTGTAGAAAATAACTTTGAAAGCTCATAAAATTGTTTGTTTTCACAATGTTTGGACAAGTTTTGCAACAAAACATTCTAGTAAAGAGTGACTTCATGGCTGGTGGTCCTGTCCATGTGCTCACCATTGAATTTGCAATCTGCAAATAATTAGAAAACAATTTCTATCACCACTGCAAATACATTTTAAAATAAACACAACAGCTTTCTAAAAGTTATCGATACAATTGGATTAGTTTTCAACACTTTTCAACTCTCAGAAATTTAATACATTTTAGCCTTTCATTATCATTTCCAAGAAAATAAACTCAACGCTCCCCAAAATTTCTTATGTATACTTACAATTACTTTCAATTGTTAGCTTCTAAATTGAAGCATTCTCTTATGTTTTAAGAAAACATGTTTGCAAAAGGCTTCTATTCTGAATAAGTTTGTCTTTGTCCATTTAGGCAGATGTAATTTTAATACTTTAAATTTATCAGGTAGCAGCATCACCATGGATTTTAAAAATAAGGTTTTTAATCTATCCTAACTGAAAAACAAGCCAAGTACAGTGCTACTTTTCAGGATGTAAGAAAATGCTTTCTAGAAAAACCACACCTTGCTATTTATACTTTTAGTGTATATAAAAAAATCAAGTCTGAAAAGAATGAAATTATAATTAACTTTAAAAAATATAGTCTATAATTTTATGGACCTAAGAATTTAGCATGCAAAAATCACAAAGATCTTTAAGAAACAATGAAACTATAACCTTAGCAGATAATTATCAAAGAAAATCAATCACATTTTCCCTCATACATCTGAGTAGAATATAGGAATCCAACTATTCGCTAGTTACCTTTAAGAAAAGAACAAATCTAAACCATTATAATCCACTGAAATGCTGGACAAATGGATTTTACAATGGTTTGGAAAGTAAGAGAGTCACTAAATGGGAATGAGCCTATTATCAAGATGCTTTTTAACCTAGTATTTCTGGCCAAATTTTTGTCTGTGTTTTTCTGGTTTTCATGTTCTACCTTCAGGGTTTTTTGCATCTAAAGAAAAATATTTAGTTTTCTTAATAAATTTACTTTTCTAGCATGTTAAATTATAGAACCTATCATTTTAAGTGATGTATCACTAATACTGATTATTAAAACCAAATCAACATGAAATAATCGTCACAGTGGGGTAATAAAGATGAACTGATTTCATGTACTATAATGTGAAACATCACTTAAAACCAAGGAATTTCTTACCTAAGACATTTTTTGCTTTAACAACGTGGTTGGCAACTGAATAAAATGGTGAAAGATTCTCTTTGGTTTTATTAAAATCTGATGTTCATTTTGACAATTATAAAATTTTGCTGCCTTTGTTTTCACATCAAAACATGTTTTTTTCAAATCAGTCTTATTAAACATTTGGCAAAAGCCTTCAAGGGACTAGCTATCAAGTAAAATTAAAGAGTACAGTGAATTTTAATTCATTTTCAGAATTTTTTTTTTTCAATAGCAGTGGTCATCTTGTTTTCTTTCTCCTGTACATAATCTCACCTTTGCAAGGCAGAAGCAAGCTGACATTCTTACACGGTAGAAACACTGTTCTTGTTCTAGTATGTCAGTGAGTGCAAGGCGAGATGCTGGAGTAGGGAACTTTTCCAAGGCCAAAATGGACTCCTGCTGGGCCACAACGTCCCTCTCATAGCGGAGCTGGTACTGCCACATAAAATCAGCTTGCTCAAACTCGACTTTTCTCAGTACCGACATATCTGGGTCTATCCTTATCCATAGCAAAGGGGAATCAGCACTGAAAGAAAACACAATTTTCATTTTTATTTATTTTTGCAATTTTATACATTTAAAAAACAAAGCACTTATTAATCAGGTTGTCTTTTATATGTGGTATTCAAGACTGCCTCAATTTTTACTGTATTCATTTTTTAAATCACACTGACAACTTTCTCATTATGTTTAACATATTTCAACTTTCTCACAATGTCCAATCTATTATCAATCTTGCTAAAAAATAAAACGATCTCCAAGGATAAGAAGATAATCATCACAAAGAAATTCCATCTGAAGATATTAATTTGGGATTTTGACTTGATTACGTGATGTGAAAAAGGGGAATGAGACCAAATTTCTCCATGTCATTTCTATAACCTAATATTAATTATGGTTATAAATGCCACCCTTTACTAGATATCAATCTGTGATTATAAAATGAATTGATTTATTTTAATAACTTCTTTAACGGACTTTTAATATTGCTTTTTTAAATGTTAGACTCATGATCACCATTTTCGAACACTATTTGGAGGCATATCATGAGTTTATCCTTATGAACTTCTTGAAGTAAAAAGTAATTAAAAAATATAGTCTATCAATGCTTCTATCAAAAAGAAAATCTATTCTATGTCAACACTTTTACCAAAAGAACATCAACCTGATATTATGCTCAGTGAAATAAGCTAGGCGGAGAAAGACAAATACATTATGATTTCACTTATTTGTGGAGTATAAAAACAAAGGAAAACGGAAGGAACAAAACAGCAGTAAACTCAGACACCAAGAAGGGACTAGTGGTTACCAAGAGGGAGGGGTTGAGAGGGTAGGGGAAAGAGTGAAGGAGATAAAGGGGCACAATAATTTGCAATCACAATGTAAGTTGGTCACTTGGATGGTAGGACAGCATGGAAAATACAGTCAATGACTCTTTAACATCTTGCTACATTAGAGATAGTAACTGCACTAGAGGGGTTGAGGATTTAATAATATGGGTAACTGCTGAATCACTGTGTTGTATATTTGAAACCAACATAAGATTGTATATCAATGATACTTTAATTAAAAAAGAAAAAAGATCACTTGAAATATTAACTCAATTCACCAAATACTACTAGGTGCTTCACTCAATAGTAAGGGTAAGGCAGGCATTTGATATGGAAAAATTTAATAAATGGTAAAATAAAAACAGTAGTGATAGCCAAATTAGCTGTAATTACATCTGTTTTTTAATAATTACAGGTGTTTTATATAAAACATATATATAGGCACAATATGGACAAAATAAAGCTTGAGCAATATTATACTTAAAAATGAAATTAATTAATAAATATTAACACCTAAAATTTAGAACAGTGATATTTAAATTGTGTTTTGCAAATATAGGAAGGCTCAAAGCACACTGGAACTTGTTCAAAGACAAAGAAAATCAATATCACCTGAGAGCTCATTAGAAATGCAAGCTAGTGCTGGATCAGAAATTTCATTTTAAGAAGATCCCCAAGTCAGTGGCATGCACATTAGCTTGTTAAAAATTTATCTCCAAGGATAAGAAAATAATCTTCATGAAGAAATTCCATCTGAAGATTTTAATTTGGGGATTTCAATCTGTAATTATGTGATGTGAAAAAAGGGGAATAAGACCAAATTTCTCATTTTGGGTAATTTGAGAAGCACTGCTCCAGAGGACAGTAGGGGTGTAAAAAACCTGCTAATCTATAGCTGTGCCCACTCCACAGCCATCCTGTATTTCTTCTTAATTTCACCTGGACCAGGCTAGATTTACTTTTCTCTTTTTGATTAATTACGATTTTATGAAGATTTGTCTTTAACATAAGGCTTCTACTGCCTTTCAAAAGTTTTAAAAGCACTAACTTAGGACATTTACATACTTTCAGATATACCTAACAGACAAATGAGAAGGCAGAAAATACATGTTTAATCTAACTTACTCCATTGCAGAAAGGTCCATGTCAACTTCTTCTCCATTCATTAGTGGAATTTTTTTCTTCTTATTCCTACATTTAAGGAAAATTAAGTTTGAAAATGATGACATTTCTAATTCCGAAAGAAGAAAAATAGCCACTGATGTTCAAATTAAAGATCTCACACACTGAGATATATTCTGAGTATGAAGAGATAGAAAATGTAATGGAATTTAAACACAACGAAATCTATTTTGAAGATGAAGGGAATCAAGTAAATGATACTGAAATGTCTCCCAGATCAGAGTTTAACAAAAAGCAGAAATATATAATTAAATGTTAACTTAAAGCATACATATATTCCTAAGGACTGGTAGCTGCAGTTTTATATAGAAAAGATAAAAGATCTATCAGTAAAGAAATTCTTTATTAAAAAAATGAAAAATTAACCAGGCCTAAAATGAGACATGAATAATTCTGAACATGTACTATATTGGGAAAGTGCTATCCTATATGAAATGAAATAAATTATTTAGTATAAAACATCTTAACAGTACTAATTAATAAAAACAATTAATATAAACAAGATTTAAGATAAGCCAAAATAAAAACAACTGCTTCCATGCAAATTACTCTTAAATCACAAAATCTACTGGATACCACACTAAAAATATGGGTGAGGACAAATAAAAACAGACAACAGGACAGAGGCTTCCTGTGCTCCTCACACCAAAGAATACCCAAAGGACATATGGAGGACAAACCAGAGGAAATGTTATGCAAAGGATAGCAATCAGATGTTCCCAATTTCAAAGGCAGACAACACAAAATAGGGGGGATTTCACTCTGAGCTAAGAAGAGAGAATTTTCACAGAGAAAGAATGGTTACAGGTAGATTTCAGAATCAAGCTCTCAGACGATTGTTAAAATCAAGTGACATTCTCATCTGTCTGAGATGACCAACCTAATGTAGTCTATGTAAGTCTACAATGTAAAGTCTCAAATTAATATAACACTTCTGTTCCTGAAATTTTGAAACTACTACTTTCCTCCAGCAAAGCACAAAAATGTTCTCACCTGAAACCTTTATAAGAGTGTGTATCAATGATATCTTTAAAAAATTTTTTGAACTGGAAAAAAAAATATCATCTTTCTATTCAAAGTACATGAGAATGACTGAGTAAAAAGAGTGGTAAAGAAAAATATATTACATAAAATATGAATTTCTAGGCTTTTTAAAATAAACTGAAAATGTGTCTTTGAAAGACATCAAGAATGTTCTGTAAAGGCATGGTGGTGATACAGAGAAGAGAGAGACAATAATAAAGAAGATGCAAGGGCTTTTCATGACACCTATTCAGCTCCTTCCTTCACATTTAGTGATCATTTCCCAATATTTCCTGCATATTTTACTCCAGATTTCCTGCATATTTTACTCCAGTGAGATTAATAAGCATGAACCTAAGCAATTTGTCTTGAATTTTTCCTGGCTCCGAAAACTCACATTTCCATTCCACCTCCCCTTTCCCCTACAAAATAAAGGATTCTCAAACTTAAATTTTTAAATTAGTGATTGAATTCTAAGGATAAAAATGTTGTCAAAATATTAACCAAATAAATGGGGAAAAAAAGATAAAGGTAACATCATTCTCAACCCAAAAAATTAGATATACATTAGGATTTTTATTTTGACATTTTAATCTGTGAGACTTACAGTTTAACTATAAACTTCAGTTACAGTCATGATTCAAGGCCTACCTTCTGCTTTTGGAATGGCAGGGTATATCATGTTTAAGGCTGTTTTCCTCAATTTGCAATGTATGATTAAAGGATCCATCTAACTCTTGCACTGTCACTTTAAGTGGTCCCTTTAAAAAGAAATGTACTAATTCAAAGACAGTCCTAGAAAAATACCAATATGTATTCTTATATGTACAGATATACATACCAAGGTATAAAATAGTACTATACAAGATGTGTTATCTGGAGACACAGGAAGGTAATTGGTGCCAAAGGAGGAGAAAAGTGGGCAAATCTGTTCTCCTGTAATCTCCATCTATAGCCCCTCTTACCTTCATTGACACTTGGTGTTTTCCCATTTTCATTCCTTGCAAACAAAATCCCATTATGAAACTTCTAACCAACTCCCTACCCATAATCCTTCCTATACTGAAACTGGGGAGTAAGCAGTGCAAAGGGCCATTTTGGAATAAACCTACCACATATTTCTGAGTTCCAAGAGATGTATAATCTTGTTTTATTTCCAATTCCAAGACATTTCGTTTTCTATTAAATGCAAAACTTCCATAAAATTTTACCACTCCACTCTGGTCTCTGAAGAATTGTAAAGGGATCTTTGCATACTGAAATGAATATATACTAAACAAAATAAATGATTCATTATGGTAGTAATAATTTTCAAATGTATTCCCACCAGTTCAAATCTTGAGAACACATTTCACTGTAAACCAGGTGGCATAGTATTCAAAATTCTTGTGAAAATGTTTCCCCAGATTTAAACAAAATTTCTGAAATGTTAAGAAATTTGTGTTTTTAAAGAAGCAAAACCACTCTACTGGGTTATTAATGCAATAGTATTTTGAAATGAAAAATGTAAAAACTGAGAAGTTCCAAGATACTACTTAAGCTATGCCAACCTCTAACCACATTTAAAAGCAACCAAACCATTGGACTTTACGAGTAATTGCACACACCTGTCTGGTGGATTATACATCTCCCCCGCCAACAAATCTAATGCTAAAATCACACACTAAAAAGTACTAAAAATATAGGCCAAATTTTACAAATAAAAATGTTTGTATGCATATGTATCTCAATGATCAGTAGGCTCCTTAGAGGAAATGATTTACAGTTCTGGTTATTTTTATTATAATTTAGAGATTTAAATATTTCTTACCTCCTTTCATCCTCCAAATCCCTCTTCTTCCTCCTTCCCCTTACATATATATATATATATATATCTTATTCCCTCCCCACCTTTGCTGCACTGCCTTTGAAAAGGATACACCCACTGCTTTATTAAAGGCTGGATGTCTTTGCCAGAAACATTTGAGATGGATTTCAAAAACCCAGATGTGGAAACCAACATCTGACTCCACATATGTGACTGGAACTTCTGAGATGAAGCAGTACTAGCCAAACTTAACAGTTTATTGAAAACCTATAAGGATAAAAGCACCATTGAGTAAGTTTGTATAACACAATACTCATTGTTTTCAATTCTGTACTATACCCACTTTGCACTATAACTTTATTAGTCAATTATAAAAGACAATAATTTCACTTACTACATAGATTGTTCTAAAGATTATTATCAGTAGAAACATGCAAAAACTTAAAGCATTAAGCCAGATCACAAAATCATTCTTCCTCTAAACACAACTGAATTTTAATGATGATCTGGATAAACAATGAATATTGCACTTTTAAGAATTACAGTAACAATAATGTATAATACCTATAACTTATTGTGCTATGAGCTTTACATAGGAAAATTATTTAAGATGTTGAGAGCACTCATTAGGATATAGATCACTCTATAAATAGTTGACAAGCTCATTATGGACTCTCTCTCATTTAATATTTCTGTCCTTTAAAGCAAAGTAAAGGACAGAAGGATTAAAGAAACTTAACTCTGGGGCAAATTTAAAATGCTTTTTAAAAAAGATTACTCAAAAGTTATTTTTCACTCACATCCAAGAATATTACCAATGGAAAAAAAACAGCTGGAGATTTTTAATACATCTGGTTTCTACTACCTCTATTTACAGCAAAGCTTGAAGCTTAAAGTAAATGGCAGAATTTGGTAATAGCTAAAAAACAAAACAAAACATTATTTTAGATAAACTTGTTTTTTTCTATTGAAAACATTTCTGACTCCATCCATACTATTCTAAATAATGCTGAACATAAGATGATATGCATAAATAGGCTTTACTTTCACCCTCACATTCTAATTTTCTCTTCATAATAATCCTGCACTAAGTGGGTCATGAATTGATACCCATCCTACACCTGAAGAAAAAGAAACAAAAAGCACTACTTAGTAGGTAAACATCCAATTAGTAGCAGAACTCCAGCAATAAACCCAGATGCCCTGGTTATTCTACAAATTAGTATTCAGATTATACACATACAGATCTTTCTTTACAACTGTTAAGTTCTTAGCTTTAATACTCACTTGTAGCATAAACTCCATACTGATCCTATTTTCAATCAATCTCATTACAAGGTGAGCTTTACATTGAAACATAGTGTAGTATTCCCAGGAAAGTGTATGTGGATGCTTTATAGAGAAGTGTAGATGGGATGCTGGACTAAAAAAAAATAAAGAGATTTACTTAATATAACACACTTGAATGTTAAATAAACAATAAATTTATGGCCACATCAAAACAATACATCAAAAATCTCATGGGAATACCTTAGCAATTTCCTTAGGATGAAAGCAACAAAGACTTGGAAACATCTAAAAATAAACTTAAGTGGAAGAAAATTGTTAAATTTTATGAAAGGACATAAAGGAAAGCTTGAATAAATGGAAACACATGCCAAGCTCCTAGACAAGAAGACACAATAGTGTAAATATTTCAATGCTCTCTGAATTCATCAATACAATCAATGCAATTCTAACCAATATCCCAAGATATCATGTGCAAAAAACACTGAAGATGTATTACATATGTAAGAAAAAAACAATTATAAAAGTCCTAGAAGAAAATAAAAGAAAAAATTTATTTTCATAATTTTGGGGTAGGAAAATTTTGCTAAGAAAAAATATAGTATCTAGAAGACATATAGAGCAGACTATGTTAAAAATTAAAAATACTGACATGATGAAAGAGATCATCAGTAAATTAACAGACAGGCAGAGTCTAGAAGAAAATATTTGTGACATATATGAATTTAGGATGTTAACAATTTTTCACTATTTCTTCTTACACATGCGCAAGTATTACTGTATGGCAAATACCTAGAAGTAGAATTTCTATAGGATAACATACCTAGAAGTGGAAATGCTGAATCTAAAAATTATCCATTTAAAAATTTTGCTTACTACCAACAAATTACCCTTCAAAAGTCATACTACCAAATTATACTCTCACATTCAATAAGAGCAGTCATTATGCTTCCTTTATAAACATGGCATACTGAAATTTAAGTTATTTATAAATTAAACACTTGAAAAATTACTTTTATATTTCACTTATTACTTCAAAGCTTTCCACTTATAAGCCTTAGCAGTGGACAGCAATATGGAAAAGGTTACATAAATTCCAAGTTATAATAGAATACTATACAGGTCTCTCAAATGGAACAAAGTAAATTTATGTACAGTCACATAGAATGCTTGCCAAAATATATAGATATGGTTAAATTTTTTTTAAATACAGTATGCATGACTGATTTACACTGAGTAAATGCCATACATTAAAAAGGCCTAAAGCAATATTCCATATTTATGATCATGGTTATCTCCAAGGAGAGAAACATGGAAGTCAGAAGTGGTTAAAGAAGGCTTTTTATTTTTTACCCCACATGCTTCTCAAATATCTTGCTTCGAATATCTTCAAACAGCATGTATTCATGTGCTGTTTCTATACACGAATTTTAAAAATTAAACATACAACAAGAACTAAATAAATGGCAGGGCCAAGGTAAAAGAATTTAGTATAAATAATATTTATACACAATGGGACTGCTCCATACTGGGGAAATGTCATTCAACAGCAGGCAGTCAGGGGTAAGAAAGTGAAAGGAACTACCATTTATTTAGTGATACATAGTACACATGAAGATTTATTTTAATTAATCCTCATAACCAACCTGATTAAGATACATCATCACTGTCATTTTACACATTTCAAGATACACACACACACACACTCAGAAAGGTATGTAATTTTCTTAAATCACAAAAATTAATAGCAATAAACTATCTTTGTCTAACTCCAAATTCCGGTGCTTTCCCAGCGATTTAGTATTTTCTCAGTGACCATGATACAATAACAAAAAGGCTACTAGTTACACAACTTCAAGTTTCTTAGCCTTTGTTTTGCTTTCAGACACTTGGCAGTCTGGTTAATCCTATACGCCCCATCTGAGAAACTGTTTTAAATTCACAAAATAAAGTATACAGGATTACACAGAAACCAATTATAATGAAATATAGTTACCAAAATATAAAAAAATTATATATCAATAAAAGTGCTAGTTTATTAATGCATTGAATAACAAGATCTAGCAGTGCTCTACTGTCATAATTTTGAGGTAGTGATGAGTGCAAAGAATATTTCAAGATATCTAACAATTATTATGTAATAGAAAAATACCCATGATTTCTATTTTTACAAAGCCATTTTCTGTTGCCTACATTCTTAAATAAGGAAATAAAAAATTTCAATTAATGGTTAGTGAAAATACAGAAAAATTTTCCCATCTAATCCAATCCATATTCCCTTAGGGACTCCATGGAACTTAGAACAAATAAGTTCACCCACTAGCACCATTATTTTGTTATAAGGGGCTATCTCCTTTATAGTGACTTGCTAATAAACAGAAAAGAGTAAGAGAAAGAAAGGAAATAAGGTAAGGGAGGGAAATGAAAGAGTAAATAAGTATCTAGGTAGGTAACTATTCAGATAAATAGGTATAGGTATGATATCCTGATGCTGAAATTATCTACTTAGATTTTAACAAAAATCAATTATACATAAGCAAAATAATTATTTCCATTACTTTTAAACTTTTATGAATACAGCATATTTCAACATCAGGAAATTAACACAGAGAAGAGGAAACCTTGTATTTGTTAAGTCTTTCACATTTCAGTCCATTTATAGCCATCACATACAGTGACAACAGTGAAGTGATGAAAGGAATAATGAGACTACTTACTACCAGTGTTTTGACCTCAATATCATCAAAAACTATTATCACTACTCACTCCTTTCACCTGTGTGGGCCGCAACACACGTAAAAGCAACCCCAAAAGAGTGATCCCATAAAGCAAGTTTCATAATATTATCTCTAGATAATAAACATACTTATCCTTCTCTTTTCCTCCACCAAATATGGGATGTAGTAAAACTCCACCAGTTTTCAGTTCATATGCCACTATTTTGTCTAGTTCCTAAAGAAAGATATAAAAATAGGAGTCAGTGAAAATGTTTTTACATATCAAATTTAGAACTTAACTATGATTTCTCATTTCCTGGAACAAGAACATAAATTTCTTAAAATAAATTAAACATATTTGTAGAGTAGTTTATGTTCTCATAAACAAAGCAGACTACATAGTTGGCTGAATGATAGAGCCAAAAACCCTTTTACTACTTTGTGACTTCAGAGCTGGCCAGTAGCCTGGCAACTTTTTGTAATGGCTCTTCCTAACTTCTCTGACCTGTGTTTCAAGTTTATTTCTTCCTTCTCTGTATTTTGCTTCTGATGGAGGCAAGTTAAAGAAAAAAAAATGGTGATAAAATTATGTCAGGAATCTATCATTTTAAAACTTTTCGAGTCTTCTCAAATATGACATAGATCAAAGTAAAACAAGTTTAAGTGAAAAAAAGACAACACAATTGTGCTGGAAACTCACGACTAGTTTAAATAATATACAAGCAGTATACATAAGTGGTAAAAATCGAAGTGAAGTGTTAAAAAGCCAGGTCTTAATCCTGGTTTTACTACTTACTAGCTCTGTAACTTAGGCCAAATAACTTATCCTCTCTGTGCCTCAGTTTCCTCATCTGTAAAATGTGGATAATAAGAGGTATTTAGGATTAAGATAGTTAATATTTATAAAATGTTTTTAATGGTGCCCAAAACATTGTAAATACTGTATGTTTTTCCCCTTCACTAATAGCTCCTGAAATGAAGACTGTATTCTACCACTTCTAGATGTATGAATTCTTTCATAGTTCCACATGTTTGAAATCTTTTGCAATTACCTTTCAGCTTACTTGAGTTTAAGTTGGGTGATGAACATATATAAAATCAGATAAGGGGAAAGATAGAAGGGTCTATTTAACAAGGATATTAAAGATCGAAATTTTTCCACCTGAAAAAGAAGAAGCTAAACGAATGTTTGGCAAAATACAGATGATTTCTTTTTGGCCATATCTCTAAATTAAAAAATGTGACAATGACAGTAAACATAAAATCAATGATACGACTTGCCAGCATAAAATGTAAAGCACTTAAAATGCACAAAGCATCCTGCAGATTACACATACAATGTCTCACAATCCCCATCCATGGGGGTAGATACTACTACCACTCTCTTTATACAGATGAGGCTTGGAAAAATTAGCCAAAGTCACAAAGCTTGTAAATGTATGAGGCACGTTGAAAAGAAATCTGAGAGACTTCCGGGAAGATGGCGGTGTGAGCAGGGCGGCAGAAATCTCCTCCCAACACTATATTTATCTATGAAAACACAGAAAATACATCTATTCCTAAAAGAGAGACGAGAATACACAGGAAAGCGCACAGCGTGCAGCTACACCCGAGAGGACTCGGCACCCAAAGAAACGGGTAAGATACGGAGCCGCGACCCGGCGCGACCCGAGCCCTCCCCCACCCCAGCGCACCGGCGGGAGGAGAGGATTCAGAGCCGGGAGGGAGTAGAAGTACACCCCGTGAAGTAGCCAGCCCCGGTGATCTGCGCGGGGAGCGCTGACCCACATTGCGCAGTGCAGCAGAGATTGGAGATACAGAGGGGCAGGATCTGAGGGGGGAACGCGCCAGGGTGCTTGCAGCCGGCTCCCGGGAAGGAAAAAAAAAAAAGCGCGCTTTCTTCAGCGGTCTTAAAGAGACAGGAGCCCAGCGGAGGAGCCGGATCGCCCCAGGACACTCAGC